>CABFOV010003464.1:35125-50046 GCA_902141375.1 Timema poppense | reverse complement strand
CCCCCCCCCCAGTTCACCCGAATGAGATTCGAACCTCAATCTCCCCGTCCTCAACAGTCGGGCTCAAAACGACAAGCGCGTTAGCCAACTATGCCACCGAGGCGAGTCTCCACATGTTAATGTACACCCTGTATAATGAGAGAATAGCACTCACCAAGCTCCAAAGGCAGTCTCTGTATTTGATTCCCTTGAAGTAGTAGAACTTGGAGATTGTCATGATAGGCGACACTCTTGGGGAATTGTGTCAGCTTGTTGTTTCTAACATCAAGCCACTTCAAGACGGGCAACGATACAAATAAATTATCAGGGAGATTTTCCAGGAGATTTCCTTCCAAGTAGACAAACTGAAAACAAAATATGTTTATATTCAGTTACAGTACAAAATTTAAAATGTATAGGACTACATTTAAGAAAATTTGAAAATAATCATTTAGACACATTTGAACACCTATTTGCACAAAATAAACAAAGGCAATTCAGGAAGATCGAGGTTCGAATCTTGGTCGGGTGAACATTGAATTTAGAGGAAGTGAACCCACATTTGTGTGGAGGGAAAGTGAAAAACCATTTAGGCAAAACCATCCCCAGTTCAACTGAGCGAGATTCGAACCTTGATCTCCCCAACCAAGGCATTCTAGCCTATATGAAACTAGCGTGTTAGCTAACTACACCACCAAGGTGGGTAAAATGTATTAATCGATTCACCAGTATTAGTTTGTTTGTATTATTATTATTATTATTAGCACCGCGTCTTACTACCTGTTCGGGTTATACGCAGTTTGTTTGTAAAAATAGTTGTATTAATATTTTTGTTAGAAAAATGAAAACTTAAATTGTGCGAGTTTGGTGATGGGTACTATCCCAGATTTCTCATTTAAAATTCATTAAAATTCACTCAAATAAGTAAAATTATGGAAGTCATTGAAAACCATTGTTGAAATCCACAATACTCGCCTCGGTGGTGTAGTTGGCTAACGCAATGGTTTGTGTTGAGCCAGACTGCCGAGGACGAGGAGATCGGGGTTTGAATCTCGGTCAGGTGAACTAAATGGTTTTCCTCTCTCCCTCCACACAAATGTGGGTTCACTTCCTCTCAATTCAACCTTCCCAATTCCTAACCCATTAGAATAGTTAGTACTTAAGTGTATAACCCAAACATATAGTAAGACGCAGTGTTATTATTATTATTGTTATTAACTCCACAGCAAATAGCCCTACATTATAAATTATGGTAGCTTGGAAGTTAAAGTTGGTGTAATATCAATCTGTTAGATAATCCAATATATAAAATGATCTTACCTTTAAATAAGCATAGCATTGGTAGATATCTTCTGGGAACACTTTTAGTTCTTTTTTTCCGCAATCTAAATATTGTTCATCCCCAGTAAAGCATACTTCGAATTTTTGAGTTACGGGTACATTTGTTTCAGATGTTATTTCAATAAAACTATTTCCAGAATTAGCACAATCCATTTTAAATTATTGATATTAAAATTGTACATTCACCAAGAGTTATTGATCTTCATTAAGTTTGTTGTATTGTATGGTTTCAATTCCTGAAAATGAGTTATATAAAAAATTTCTGAAAAATATAACCAAGTATTTAAAATATGTACAGCAAATAGATTGAAAAAATTAATTACTAACACTGCATAAATTATTGAAAAGCATAATTTATTCCACATAACAAAATATAATGAATTTAAATGTAACTAGCTTTGATTACAATAATACAGTACATACACTATTATTCAGGTAAGTGTATAAAAAGGATGTAAAAATTTAAATAATAAATGTATTGGTTGCTATAGCAACTGTCATGTTATTAAGAAGCAATTATGCAATAGAGAAATAAGCGCTAGAAATAGTAATAATAACATCGCTCTTTTTAAAACACAGCTCCTTAGAGTTTTTAGCTCAAAGTTTAACAATTTGTTGTAATTGTGTAAACTGAAACTATAGCAAGTTATCACGTTGTAGTATGTGCTAAGTAGCCTCCAGGATTGTTTAGAATATAACAGTAATGATATCAAAAGACCTAGGTGGTTAAAACTTGCAGACGCATAGGTTATTTATTACGTATACTTGATGAGTGTATCAACCAATAAAAGACATAGAGGGTGGAAAAAATAAGGGTAGTAGTGCGTTTTTGCACGTTTAAAAAAAATTAAATATCTCTTTAAATATTTATTTTTACGAAAACAGTAAAGAAAACTTTTGTTAGCAAATAGAATTTTTTTACGAGATAAATTGACCAATTTTTTTTTTTTTTTTTCGTAAATGTGTATTTTTTACTTGTAGTTAAAAACTTCAATACTCCTGATCATTAAAGAAAAAAGTTTCTTATATATCATTAAATTTTTTTAAATTATCTTGAATTACTTCATTTTTGTTTGATTATTAGTTGGACATATTATGTTTACTAAATAGAGTGAAGTATACAAATAAGATGTATTATATAATAAAATCAACTTTGTAATAGTTTAAATAAAATATTATCTATTGTATTTAATAAATGTTTTATTAGTAATTTAAATTGACAGGGACATTTGACAGATGTCAATATTAAGTGTCAAAATCAATATGATAAATGTACAAATATTATGAGTATATGCAATTTTTTATTTAGAAAAAATTCATGACGTGTCGAACTGAATCGACAGTTTCACCAATGACATCTGTGGTCTGTCACTAACAAAAAAAATCTTAATGATAGTGATTAATAATAATAATAATAATAATAATAATAATAATAATAATAATAATAACTAAGCATTTGAAAGATAACACAATCATTTATTTTTGCGTTATGTAAAAAAATAACTAGTGTTTCAAAAATATATTATTTTAAACTATAATTTTATATTTTAAAGTTAAGTAACTGGTTTTTTTCATTTGTCCAAATAAATGTTTTCAATGAAAAATAAATAAACAAGTGATTTGTGCCCAAATTAATAGTTTATATATTAGTGTGTTTTTCAGCCGTTATACTCACTGTTATAATGCTCCACTATCTTAATTATCGTCTTAATCATCATCACAAACATTATCCATTTCTTATTCGGGATAACTTTCATCGAGTGAACCATTCCATGCCTTGATATTTTTGGCAAATAATCGTGCGTTTGGTGCCTGTTTTTCAATAGATGCAACCTGCTTTATTAGAAACTCTAGCATAGCTACATTAATTATATTTAAATTTCAATTTTTATTGGGTGGAAAATTTCTTCTTTTTTTCCTCAGCTCCAAGTTTCAGCAAGAGGGTTTTTGAACATTAAAACTCACTTTATATGTTGGTGTTAATTTATTACCACTAAAAATGTGTAAACTGCATTTTTTTTATACCTTAAAAATATCTCTCTTTTACTCTAACATTGGTGAATTGAATAACGTACTTTTCAAACGCTTGTAACTCAGTTAGTTTTATATGTAAAATAAATTTAAAACAGGTGAAAATGTAAGAAATTTTCCTAGCTTTAATTTAACCCCAGTAGGTTTATTTTCATAAAACGCTTATTTTCAGATTTTTTGATGAGAAATAACAAAAAAATTAGATTCTTGAGGTAATAAAAAAATTCACAGTTGACGCTTTTTTTTATGTGTCCAATAAAGTCAGTATTCAATCATCTTTCCGTAATTATAGTAAATTTACCATGATATTTTTCCAAAAAAGTATTTTTAGGATTTTTTAAAAATACTATAAAGATTTGACATTTTCTCCATGTATACGACATTGATATAAATGTAAATTCTGGCAATTATTGTTGTTGCTGTTGTTTTTCGATATAACTAGGGTTTTTTTTACAAAAAACAAACATTTTTTATAGTAAAAATAAAATAAAATTGAACGTATTTTGTTAACCTAAAAAAATAAAGAGTAATATTTGTTGATAAAGAGAGTGTTTTCCCATTTATTTTAAACTAACCACAAATTTTTTCTAAAAAAATACAGTTAAAAAACAATAACTTTGTCTCGGTCAATTTGTATTGTAGAGTAAAAACAAAATACTTATTAAAATAATAGGATTAGCTAAAAAATAAAATTCTCTACAGTTTTCTCAAAAATAATTATTTAAAAATATATTTAAGTATTAATTGAACAAAAACAGGCTGGCACCCTTACTTTTTCCACACCTACTCCCGGCAAGGGAGTGGTTCAGTCAACCTTTTGTTTTTCGTCAAGTTTACGTAAATACCTATGCGACTCAAAATGTTAACCATCCATGTTATAATAGTACAAAACCACATGGCTGACTCACTTACTGACATTAATGATTACCCACTTCCATTTGAGCTAGAAACTTGAAATTTGGCAAGCTTATAGCTTTTAGCCTGTAACCGACGGGAAAATTCCCAAAAAGTTAAATTTTTAACCCCCGAAAAAAAAATAAAAAAATAGCGGAGCAACTTTAAAGTCGGTGCGGACCTTCGTTAACTTCTATTCAAATATTTTTACTAGCTTCCAATAAAAGTCTGTATTTCTTGCAACAACTTGCATACTATTACTGACTAAGCTAAATCATATGCTTATCCTAATAACTGCATTGTACACTTTAATGTTGAACCTTCCTTACTACCTTGCACTACCATAATAGAAAACTCTCTATGTTAAAAAGCAATGGGGAAAAAGAATAGATTTTTGTTTCCAAACCATTATGGATTTAAAAAGTATCTATCTGATAAGTGACACAACCCGTACTCTGCCACGCGTATTTTTCACACATACCCCAATCATCTCGACAAGATATCTTATATTTTCATCTGATTCTTTTGACTGAATTATATACTTTTTTTAAATCTACATATATTAATCTTGATGTAACGTCATGTTGTATTTTCCATTTTTTTCTAATATTTACCTTATTGTATAAATATGATCCATTGTTGATTTATTTCGTTCAAATCCACACTGATAATACCCAATAATTTCTTATGTATTTGGTGTCAATCTCATTTAAATTTAGTTTCATGAAATTTTGTAGCATTAAAGTTTACATAGTAATTCTGTGGCATAGATAAAGTTCTGTGGTCCAAGATCATGCATCCTGTTGTCATGGCTACATAAACAAAATTCTCATGTAAATGGTGAGTCATCTTAATATTTGCTCCCTGGCGGTAAATTGTATCATTACTAAATTCAATATGGCGCATACAAGGGACAGCGATACGTCGTTGTGGCTACATAATAAACTTGGAACTTCAAATGATTCATGGACAGGAGGTTCAATTTGTTCTCAACTTAATTCAGAAGTTTTAAGAAATATTAAAGACTGTTTTCCCGAACTTCAGACTCAAGTTAAACTGAAACTTTTACTGTCATTCTTTCACATCCCGCGAAGGAACGTCGAAGAGGTTTGTTTATTTATAGTTGAAGCCAATAGTTTTATTTGACGTTTAGACTTTACCCACACGAATATTTTGTAAGATTTGTAAACTTTTTATTAAATTATTATGTGAAAGATTTAAATATTCTCTGACTATTTATTCACTTCTTACTCAATCTATGACTAATTATTAGGGGATAGTTATGTTTTTAGTGTTAATGTAATGGAGATTTGTGGTTTAAACACCTCTAAGGAAACGATCCATAGAATCTATTAGAAAAAAAGTGTTATGATATCTATAACGACTAAATTTCATAAAGAAAAGTAAAACCTTATAAAACCAAACGATGCCAGAGAAACCATGATGGGAAGTGAAGTCAAACCCCTTAAAAAAAATTGATAATGTCATGGAAATAAAACTACCATTCATATTTATTACGACATAATACCAACTTAACCTTTCATTATTATGACTATCTCTATCGAGCTTTACCTAACCTTTGAAGTGTTAATAAATTAACCAACTAAATTAAACTCTAAATCATATAAAATAAAGGATTTGTTTTAATAAATAAACATTGTTGGTAAACATGTTTCAGGTACGGTGTCATAATGCCGGGATCACAACCAACTTAATGTTCACTTAGGGTTAACTTAACGTAACTTAACATAAATGTTCTTCTCATGTTTTAAAATGGAAGCGGTCACGATGCAGTTAACTTAATGTAGTAGATGTCCCGGGAGGTCTTTCAAGTTAAGTGAACGTTACATGAAGGGTATCACGACATCTAGCCAGCCAATCATTATGAGAGTGATGTCTACAGGGCTATTTATTAATTAATTTTTTGATTTTATAACCAAGGTTTACTCTTTAGCTTAAGTTCTAGTTATCAGACATTGAAACAAAATAATTAAACCAAAATATTAAAGGCAAATTTATCAAGGATGACCTTTGATTGTAAAATAATAATAATATTTAGCACCGCGTCTTACTACCCGTTCGGTTTATACACTTTAAGTACTAATTACACCAATGGCCTAGGAATTGGGTAGGTTGAATTAGAGGAAGTGAACCCGCATTTGCGTGGAGTGAGAGTGGAAAACCATTTAGGAAACCCCCCCCCCCCAGTTAACCCGACCGAGATTTAAACCTCGATTTCCCCGTCCTCAGCAGTCGAGCTCAACACGACAAGCGCGTTAGCCAACTACGCCACCGAGGCGGGTTTGATTGTAAAAGTTTTATCCGGAAGACACTTGTAGAATAAGTCCACTTCATCAGCATTGAAGACGTTATCAGGTGAAAAATAATGTAATAAAGCTGGAAGATTTTTAAGTCACTGATTAAATTCATCGTCCACAGCATTGCTCTTTCCACAAACATTTTTGAAAACGATATCGTTCCTTCTCTTAAAGCCCTCCAACCACACCCATTACTGCCAGAAATATTATCAATACGCAGCTTACTCGCAAATTCTCGAGCTTTCTCCTTAATCATTGGGCCGCTTATTGAAATGTTTTTATTCCGTACCTGTTTCATCCATGTCGAGAGACATTTTTCAAGTTCAGGATATTCTGCTGGTCGTAGTCGTTTTAGTTTTCCTTTTCCGTCAATACACTGAGAAAGTATTTTCTCCTTAATTTGAATAATTCTATAAAGAGTTGACTTTGGAAAATTAAACTCTGTGCAATATTCGTCACGCGACTTTCCACTATCATATTCCAATAATAACTTTAATTTATCAGCGGATTTTAGAGTATTACACTTTCGTTTCGACATTTTTTGCACTGGTATTCACTCGTTTCTCGTACAAATTCTTAAATAGTACTGATAAACAAAGCAAGTATGGAAGAAATTAGACTGTTTGTAAACAAGTGTGTCATAACTTGTCTAAACCTGATAAATTGTCTCACTTATACGGGTTATTGAGCTACCAAGTCCCAATTATAGAGGTAAACATCGAAAAAATCTATGAAATCTAATCTCAGTTAACAAGGTCTGAAAATTGCCAGTAACAGAGGTATTTTAATGCAAAAGTGGCGGGACCTCATTGTAATTATCAATAACAGAAGTTTCTCACATATCCAGGCCCCAGTTAAACAGGTTTCACTGTATTTATCATAAATGCAAAAAAAAAAAGGTTAAACTCTCTTTGTCACAAGATTCTACAGACACTTGTAAGTACATTCAAGTCAATAAAATAACCACACACTGCACAATATCAGTTAATTAAATATGGGACCATTAATGCGCCCAAGACTAATTAACTTACAGTAGGGCCTACGCAGGTCTGGTCCATGAATATTAGTTTGTTAGTACCTCATTTGAAACAATAACTTATTAAAATTACATTTATTGATGCTTCTAACTGCCTACAAGGAAGTTTTAGACATCTTGGCCTATCTAGTCCACAGGGTAGACCTGTTGCTCAAACTGATAGTAGGACCTACACTTCATATATGGTAGCTTCTATACAAATTATTTCTTTTGTTGCAATGCACTACTTTATAGCCTATGTACTTATATTTTACTACCATTATTATTATCCATCCAAAGTATAGGTTATAATAATTTTTATTTCCAAAATATTAACATTTTTAGATGGTGCCCAAAAACCGATACATATATGAAACTTTTTTTTTTTAACATATGCCATAAAATATTTAATTTTACACCGTCACTAAACTGAGAGACAAAAAGTTGATACCCAAATTATTAAAAATATTTGCTCTAGGTTAGGAAATTGTTGAATTAAAACTCACATGAGTGAAAATTCATCTTGTAAAAATGTCCAGAAACAAATATTGTTGAAAAATCTGTAACATTTTACAACCTAGAAGCTTTGTCTAAACATTTTAGAGTCGATTAACAGAGCAACTTGAAATCTGACAACATCAGAACTAAAATAACACATCATTTTCTCTTGTAACAGATAAATTTCCAGTTAGTAATTAGCTGAAAATATCTTTATTATCTAAATTGAAATTGCTTTTGCACATCCATTAAAGATTTAACATCAAACAAACTCACTCAAGTATCTTTAGAACTAAACTGAAGACTTGGTGAAGATCAAAACGTACACACCCACTGGAAGACGTATATTAATATAAAATAAAGTAATATTGTACGCCCATTTAAAGCAAAGTAATGTATAAATATTTTATCAGGAAGGTTACATACTTAAATCCAACCTAACTTAACTTAACCTCACCCTTTTTGGTGGCCACATAGTCTAATATATTACTCTCATGTTGGACTAGACTGCAAAAGACAGGAAGATCAGGGTTCGATCCCAGCCGGGTGCACTGAGGGTGGGTTTCCTTAAATGTTTTTCTACTCTCCCTCCATGCATATTCGGGTGCACTTCCTCTCAATTAAACCTTCCTAATCCTTAACACATTAGTGTAATTAGTACATAGGCGTATAACCCGAACGGGTAGTAATATGTGCTGCTAAAATAAATTCTCAAAATAAGTTTATATGATTTGACTGTTTGATTCACTGTTTCCTTGTGCATATAAAATAACACCGTGTTAAATTTGTAATGCTTTTGCTATATTACAGTACATATAAAATAACACCGTGTTAAATTTGTAATGCTTTGCTATATTACAGTACATATAAAATAACACCATGTTAAATTTGTAATGCTTTGCTATATTACAGTACATATAAAATAACACCGTGTTAAATTTGTAATGCTTTGCTATATTACAGTACATATAAAAAAAGTTGTCTAATGTCTTGGCCATACGTTTTTGTGTATCATTTCCCGATATCTTATAAACAAACTTACCTTAACAAATTAACATGGCAAATATATAGGCTGTATAGGTAAATATAAGAAAATATTTTAACAAGATTTGAGTGAGAAACAGGCTATTGGTCAGCCATGTTGCCAATCTAACACATGGCGCACTTTGTAAAAAAACAAGATAATTTCTTCAAGAAAAGGAGACTTGTTCATTGCTTGCGTATAGAAAGCGATATCCAGAAAAAAACAGCGGGAGAGTCTCAAAAAGATGAAATGAAAAGGAACGAAGCAAAAGTACCGAATTTAGCTCAAGGAAATCAGGTTATGAAGAGTAAAGCTTCGAATATTAATTATTTTCAAAAGTTAGGTGAATTATAGCCTATACCTTTTCCCTTCTGATAAATTAGTGTATATATATATATATATATATAAATGCAACTATTATACACCTGCTATGGTGGGCATATTAGCTAAATTGTCATTCTTTCAGTAGACTAGACGACTGATGTTGGAGAAAGGGATTTGATTACCAATCATATCTACTGAGAGTTCCTATTCCTAAATGGTTTCCCACTCTCCATCCATGCAAATGCTAATAGCTTTTCTTTATAATTCTACCTTTTTAGTATACATTTTGTAGGGTGGTATAGTCATATTGTAGTTATTCTAATTAGTTTTTTATCTAATGGAGTAGAAATGTGTAAGGCCTAATTTTAGAGATAATATATCTTTATTAATGTGGAAAGAGAATTTAAAACCATTTAGGAAAAGTCACTCTGAGTACACATGACAGGTATTCGAAACCCACTTCATTGGCCTTCTAGAGGAATGCCAGGCCTCCGCCGTGGTTCGGATTCCACGTTAAACTGTAGGTCCTCCATTTCATCTCACAATCACCCTACCATTACACATTAGCGTAAGTGCGTATAACCCGAACGGGTAGTAAGACGCGGTGCTAATAATAATGATAATTGGCCTTCTAGTATTTTTCGAGAGTGAAGCCAGGATCCAGGATTGATGTTGAAATGAAACATGAGTCTAAGAATTGATAAGTTAACTAGATTAAAATTGTAGATTAATCCAAAATATAATTTAGAAAAGTTGTATGCCTAGAATTGTTTAGATGGCTCTCTATATGATGATAACATGACTATCATAACAAGTTAACAATATTGAGAAAGAGGTCTTACCCCAGCGTCAAGCATCTGATATGGGCTGTTTACATCATGATGTAGCACCATATAGAAAAGGGCCATCCTACTCAGCACATAGAGGTTCCGTCTGGCTCTTACTCGGACCGCAAACCTGACATTCATAACATTAAAATATAGCATGAACCTGAGGAATTAGAGTTCGACGTCTTTATGTCCATATAGATAATAATACTCTGAAATAATTTATAATCAGGCTTTAAAATTGATTTTAAGAAGTATTAAATCTGAATCCCTCCTTTAGTAGCACAAAACTTCTATATAAGAAAATTACATTAATTCTTGGTGAGAAAAGTTATGTAACACAGGCTGGGTTGGGGGTAGGGGGCCCTAAAAGGTAAAAAAAACGTTACATGGCTTATGTACGACCCCTTATAATTAGGTCCATATCCCCAAAAATTGTTTACAAAAACGTTACATGGCTTATGTACGACCCCTTATAATTAGGTCCATATCCCCAAATATTGTTTACAAAAACGCAATAATTGTCCACATGACCACACTTTACTCTTGCAAATAACGCAATTTTATATTTTTATCTTGTTTGAAGAAATCTTGAACATCTCCAAATCAAAGAGAGGATGATAGACCTTGGGGTTCCAAGAGCGCGACACATTCTTTTTCTGTAGTGAAATTTAGCAAGTTAGAACAAAATATCATAAATAAAATATCAAGGAACTTTATTTAGGTACTAACGGCTATAGGAAAATTTACCAGGATAGGGCCAATTTAATGAAAGTTGATAGATCTGGCCGTTAATCTCAGTTTTCTAAACCGGAGCTGCTGCTTCTTTATTCACATAGATCTTCATTCGTCTTTGCGAGGCTGAGTGTGAACCCGTTCCAGCGGACTATACCACTATAGTGGCCTTTGCATGGGAGTAGCACAAAAAGCCATTTAGGAAAAACACCCAACCAGGATTTGAACTCTGATCTTTTCATCATCACTAGTCCAGTCTATATCTGGACTGACACCTTAGAGGTGACCACTGGTTATTAAGATAGCCTTATGGAATGAGACTTTATGGCCACTCTGCACAGTTTTATTGCAATATTAATTTTGTTATTATTAGAACATTTGTATTCTTGCTGTGGGAATTAATAAAAAAAATATTTATACACTTTAATATGACAAATAAAGGTGTAAAAATTGGACTCTCTTGGTGTCCCAAAACCAGTCCCGGTGCACCTTTTCGGAATTAAATACCGGCCATTTGTTGAAAACAAGTGTTCAAAAATAAAAATAAAATCTGAATCCAAATGATCATTGCTATATGAGATCTTTATTTGTATCATAGGCTCATAGGGTGGGTGGCGCTTCCCTCCCTCGTCAAATTAGAGATTAGAATTTAAATTTTCTGTAAACAAAAATAGACCCAACCTTATTATCTTGATCTTGCTTGACATTATTTATGTACATACCTGTAGCAGACGAGAGTGGGAGTCTTAAAGCAGCCTTCCCGAGAAATGTCAACTGATACTGTAAATAATTAGTCCTAAAACTAAAATGCTCATCTTCAAGATATTAAATGAAATATAAACACATTTTCATGTGGCCTGTAAGGTCACAAGTCACACAACATGAACTTGTTCATTTAATACTGCAAGCAAACTTTTTTTAGATATCATTATAATATTAGTTTACAAAGGTAAGTTACCCACAGCCGTTGCTTGTCGTTAGTTTGACCGCCATTGATGGGGAGTTCGAGGTTCGAATCTCATCTGCGTGAACTGAAGATGGTTTTCCCATTAAATGTATATATATATCTTTAACGGTTTTCCACAACTGATTTATCACTCTGGTTTTCCCATCTTTACTCCATGCAACTGCGGGTTCACTTCCTCTTTAGCTACCTTCCTCATATCTACCCAATCAGATTAAGCTGTTAGAAAATACTTGGTTTTGGGTTATAATTATATTAAAGTAATAAATTAATGATTTTAAATGGAAACATGGTTTAGCGAGTTTTATTTAATTCAGGTTTTTTTTAGATCATAGAATACAATGTTAGTATGGTGTTCGAAAAAAGCTAACAATAGGGTTTATTTGTAAAGTGGAGTAGGTGTACAGTATGTAAATTATATTCCTACAGTAATAGATAAACTAAATAAAAATGTCACAATTTACTGTAAATAATGATTGCCTACAGTAGCTTAGAAAAATTATACTTTGACTTGGGTGGGGGGGGCCTTGTGGAATGTGAGGACACTCTGGAAGGGGGGTAGGTGTGGTGACTGCCATAACTACAGCCGTGCACCTCTGGTGAGGTAATACATGGTACTACTTGGAAGAGAGATTTGCAAAACCTCGAGCCGTCCACTCGAATCTTAAGGCACACAAGAGTGCGTCATATGACTCTAAACTATTGTGTTGTGACTCCAGTGGCAGGTTGAACTTGAAGAGATTCTAGAGGTCGCTCAGTTGGACAGTGAGCAGTGGGTGTCCATGTTAGCCGAGGGAATGAAGACTCTTCCGGCGACCGGATCACTTAACACAGAAATTGGAGATGTCGACGAGAACCGCCGGATTTTTTCAGATCTTGTTAATGATCTTAGGAAGCTAGGTAAGAAGTATTTTTAGTAATCTTTTTCCTATTTTGTTTTATTTTATTTTATTTTATAAAGACTAATATGAGAGTCTTGTCTGTGTCCTTCCACTATAACATTTGAGCCAATGAGATTATAATTGATTACCTATAATTTGGACTAAATTTGCTAGCTAGCTACACACCTCACAATATAGTTGATTTACATCTTTGATCTTCATTAGAGTACTAGGAATTTCAAACTGCCTAAAAATTCTGGACGCTTGGTCATGTTAACTTTGACACCCACCTAGTAACACAAACCTGTGAATAATTTCTAGACGTGAAGTACTGTAACAACAATGGTTTTTAAATATACTAAGGGAGCTCTTTTTCTCTACACTTGGTCATATGGAACAGTAAAGTTGTACTCATGAACGCAACACTGCACTACAGCAGTGAAACACAGCTATTTAGGCAAAGCGATTTTAATCCGCTTTACTAGAACAGAAATAATGGTAAGAGATTGTATTAACTTTTTGTGTTGTACATAATATGAGTAGTAGATAAGTTACATGTATTTTATTTGTATGAATCGGAAAAGTGGGCATTGTACACCTACAATTTTCACAAACGTACTTATTGAATAGCGCCATTAATATTTTAAAGTTTTATGTTTATTGCAGAGTCAATTGCTGGGCTATTATGCAAGGTATGAATCGTCCACCATGGATGAGACATCACATTTCCCCAAAATTAATTACTTTGAAAATACAATTTTATACAATAAATATAATTTACGTTTTTACATAAAATAGTAGTTGTTAATTATGAGCATGGTCCCATGGTCTAAGGCAGAGTTCAGCAACCTTTTGGGGCCTCTTTCCCCTCCCCCCCAAATAATGAAGTTCCAGAAGCCAATGAAACATACTATGAGACACTCAGGCTGGCATTGAACGTTGAGAAAAATGACTTTTCCTCCCTTCTTTGAGAAGAAACAAATCTACTGTAACCCTGGATCAGAATTTAGGATGACTTCTGTCCTAAGGTAGCAACAAATTTCACAGGTTAGAACATACACACAGAAACTGTTTAATCCGCCTGGTAACTAAAAATAGGCCGAGGACACAAGTTTAATTAAATATCGACAATTTATTATTTATAATTTGAAGCAGTTCCAACTTTCACCACAGAGCACACCAATCTCCACAGAAGTAAAAATGGAGTATCAGTAAATTAAATGTAGTTCTATAGTTGTTGTTTTATTACAAGACTTTCTCATGTAAATAAAGAAAGATACAGTTCTGTAGTAAGTACAGATAATGATATCAATCAGCATACTTCCCACACTCCCATTACACAAGTGTTGGCACATTTCCTCCATACTCTACCTTCTGTGTCCCTATTATATTAGTGTAAATATGTGGCCAGGCCAAATAAGTTGTAATGTGGAGCTCTCAATTAAAACTTAGGGAAAGAGTTTTTTACTTTAGCTAGCAAGTGTAATATGAAGTGATTATTGTGAGAAATTTGTCACTTTTACTATTTTGTTAAAATGTTACTAAATTTTTCCTCTTAAGTGTTGGTAACTATGCTCTGAGATCAGAAAACAGCTATTCTATGCCCGCTGACTGGGCTGAAAAGTTTTAATAATTCATTGGTTTCCAACCTGGATGATGCGACCCCATCCGGGGCTGGGGCATGATCTGGGCGGGCCATAATGCTTGTTGAGGTTATAGCATTTTGTTGACTTTTTATTCAAAGTGATTATAATGTTTATGAGAATGTGTAAAATTTAAATATAAATTTAATTTGTTATAATAAAAACTGTCAATTTGCTGTTTAGGCTTCTTTTGGTCCCTCAACTCTGATAGTTGCTTGTCGACTTAGTCTGTTGTACTTAACAGTGCTGTGTTTAGGTGAGCAGTGCTGCCAATATACATTCCAAACTACGCACAGAGCTTGTTGATTCTTTTTGAGACATCCTTGTTGCATTCATATAATCATTAAATAAGCCATTCATAATAATTAAATCAAGCACTCGGGCTTAACGAAACAATTGTTTGGCTTGTCGGTGATGGGGTCTGGATTAAAATTATGACGGGGGGGG
>CABFOV010003464.1:0-34282 GCA_902141375.1 Timema poppense | reverse complement strand
CCTCCCCCAACTAGCTCTCAAACAATGCCCCCCAGCCAACAGAGAGTTATAGAATATAACTAATAAACTAATTACTATCGCCCGCCTGCTGACCTTGGGGTTGATAGTTTGGCGTTTGCACGAGCAATTCCAACAACATTCTCCGTTCAAATCATGAAGGCCAAGTGTTCACCACGAATTGGGATAAATTTGAAATATTTTTCTGATGTTGTATCTTATTTTCAGAAGACCACGGCTTCAATTCAATACATTTCCCCGGGGAAGGACCCCCGAGCCCCCGGTTTGCCCCGCTCCTTCTCGGAGACAAAATTCTGCAGGCGCCCTTGGGTTATAGGGTTCAAACCCATCCCTTCCCATTCCCAAAATTACAAAATAATATATCATTAATAGTAAATAATAAGCAAAGTTAAAATTAAATTAATTCCATTAATATTATTGATATAATGAGCATTGTTAGTGAAGGAAATCTGTCAACAATGATTTCTAAAGTTTGTTGACAATTTGTACTATAAAACCAATTGTTTATTTTATAACTGTATTTTTGTTTTGATATATTTAAAGATAATAATGAAGTTTTGACCCCCCTTGTTAATAAATGTCGTGTCTATGCTTGTGTTGCCAGTGAGGAAGCAGACGGAACTGAGTATGCTACCATTGGAGTGTCACTATCTTAACAAATCTGCACTTCTCAACGTGGTGGGACAGCAGGTAGGTCCAACTTAACTGCTTGCATAAAGAAAACAACTATTTGTCTGTATGGTCACTTTTGAAAATGTGTCTTTGTTGGACACATGCTCTTACATATTCCAGTAATTAAAAACAATTTAAAAAATGTTCATACTTGTTTCTTTGGTACAGCCATTTTTCCAATATTGCTGACACTGAATTTTATTAACTTTAACGTTCTCAGGAACGTAAATGTCTTGGGAATTAAAGATCTAGAGGCTTCACTTGGAAACTATTTTACCTCTTAAAGTGAACTGCATTTCAGGTGATTATAAGTTTTTTCCAACTGCGGCCCACGTGGTTGAAATTTAACCTGAAGTTCAGAATTGTTCATTTTAAAGTTATAAAGGGTTTAATCTAATCATCCAATTTTTTTTACCCTAAACACAAAGTCTTAATTTGGGAAATCTCAAAGTTTAGAACTTTCACCCTAGTATCTTATAGATTCCTAAACATGGTCGCTTTTTCAAATTTACAAATATTCAGCCTTTATTATCTCAGTTGGGGAATTGAAAAAAATCTTAAACTTACAGGAAATAAAAAGTGGATGATAGTTGTACATTGACTACATGCAAAAAAAGTATAATTTCACACATAAGCAGCAATTAATATTTATGACTTTTGGGACTTATTAATCACTCCACAGAAATAAAATCTGAAGAGTCTAAATATTCCAATTTTACCACAAGCAGCTTTCACACAATACTAATTTCCCCCCCCCCTGAAAGCTTAAGATATTTTCCTAGCCACGTACTTGGGATATTAAGGCCTAAATATTTGTAAATTTGAGGGAGTGGCCATGTTTAAAAGTATGCTCCAACATTGACGATGGGCACCAGGTGGATATTTACAGTTATTATTTCATTCCACGGTACAAGAGGCAGTTTAAACTGCTTTTATTCGCCCTCTACTGGTAATATAGGGGACCTATAAGACGGGCATGCACCTTAGCTTCTTTCCCTCACTTTCTACCCTGATGCCATTTGAAGGTCATAGAGGCACGGTTGAGATTGCTTTTAGTAAGCTATTGTGAGCTTCTGGGAGAGGACAACCCCACAGACACACTTGAAAAATAAAAACTTAAGCAAAGATGCTACACAAATAATTATATTATGTTTGGGATTTCAAAAATGTTTTAAGTTGTTTAATTTATTCATTAAAATAAGAATTATTTTGCTGAAAGTAGGTAAGTAGTGCTTTCATTGCTTACATGGCCCAACCACCAGTAAACAGTATTAGAGCTCTAAATACATTTCACTTGATAAATTGAAAAAACAGGCTTTTAAAAGGATTTGAGTCTTGTCCTAGAATATCCTTAAGGATTTGAGGGTCCCATTCATACTTGATTCACACATTTGCCAAAATATAAAATCTACTTTAATGGTGCAGGAATTCACACACTAGCAGAGACACCTATTGGCCCATGATGCTTTGAAAGACAATCTATCATTTCTGGCATTTTATTTTCTAGCAGATGTTTTTAAATGTATGTGTAGTGATGTGAAACAAATCAAAACAAGAATTTAACACACACAATTTCCAACAAAAATTTTCAAATCATTTTATAACAGTAGATGCAGCTGTCTTCTAATGTCTTTAATTGGTCTCTCAAGCTAATATTATTGCTCAGAAAAAGAAAAGCTGAAGTTATTTCATGTGCATGGAGTAAACACTGCGGGTAAGGTTAACATCTTGTTATTGGGGTTATACTTTATGTTGCTTTTTTACTCATACGCCTATTTCACCAAAGATTTGATAGTCTTTATGAAATGCCAATATTATCATTTACCGTTGTCAGTTTGAATAGTTGCCATTAAGTTGGATTAAGAGGTGATTCATGATAAACACACACACACACCGTAAACTGAACTCAAGCTATCATCTTGATGTCCATTATAAAAGTTTGTGGAAAACTTAACCTCATCTTTTCTAGTAGTTTTGTAATGGCCGTGGTAATTTGTTCACATTTTCGCTGTTGATTACTCCATCAGTGGATTTCACACTTTATCTCTAAATGATTATGTTTCAGCCTTTCACCACCAAGCACTTCACACTGAAGCGCAGACCTAAATCTGCGGCCCTACGCGCAGAGCTGCTCCAGAAGTCCACAGATGCCGCTAGCAACATGAAGAAGAGCACAGCACCCACGGTCCCTGTGCGCTCTCGCGGCATGCCTCGCAAGATGACCGACACTAGTGAGTTTTGAGTACATTAGTGTGGGACGCTTCTCAATATGGCTGACACTAGGATGTTACATGGGCAATCATGCCCGTATTATTTATTCCTAGGGCGTACCTCACAGAATGACTTGAATGAGCAGGTCTGTGATTGGCTGTGTGATATTTTTGTAAATACACTAAAACATCATATATCCAGGTACATAAAAAACAAACACATTATTGATTTATGGAAGTGTGAGTTATGCAATAATTTTACCAGATGTTCTCTATGGGTGTGAAACATGGCCTCTTTCCTACATGATGAAAACAATTAGAGTGTTCGAAAACAAGGTTCTTAGGAAGATATAGAGTCTAAAATGAGAGTAATATAATGGGGGGTGAAGGAGGTTACATAATGGTGAGTTGCACACCCTGTACTCATCACAATACAGTGTTAAACTAATAACGTCTCCTAGATTACAGAGGGGCAGGATATGTACAGCGACTGGTAAAGCCAATGGGAAGGAACCATTGGTTAGAACTAGATGCAGATAGGAGAATAACATTAGAATGGACCTGAATGAGATAGGATGTAATGAGGTGGACTGGATAGAACTAGTTCATGATACGGATTGGATGTAACGAAATGCATTTCACACTCACTCCTGATGAGTTCCATTAAAATGAAACCTATGTTGGGAAATTCTGCGGTAACAATCTATTTTCTTACCTCTAGGTCCAGTGGCAGCGGTGTATAGTGTAAACTATGTTCCTCTTTTAATTGCATACGCCATATTGAATTATTTGTTTTAATCCCACTTTCCTCTACCTCCTCCTTTCATAACAATTGAAATTAAGTGTTGTGTCGAATCCACTATTTTACAAATCCGAATCTCCAAAATTTACCTTCAAATCTTGAATCTCAAACCCAAATCTTGGAACAAATTTTGAACATAAGAAGAAATATTATAATAGAATAATATAAAATATAAATAGTAACTTAATGTTAACATTAGTTCTTATAATCCAGTCATTGTAACATTCCTACATTCGGTTAAATCACTGATCTGGGGGCTGGATGTCGAGTTTGTTTTATAATTATAATTGGTTCTTAACCACCAATAAGCAGTATCAAAGCTCTAAAGCAAATTTCACTTGAAAAATTGGGAAAAAACACTTTTTTGGGAATTTGAGTCACAAATCTGAATTATTATTTTTAATATCCTTAAGGTTTCGAGAGCCCATCCTTAATTATAACTAAATATTTAGGCATTTTTAAGTGCTATAAATATTCTCCGTAGCGATTTAAGAATCAATGTGAACCAAGTCAGAATTTCTAAAAAAAATCTTTATAATCTAAGGGAGCTAATTATTTTAACTGGCCATCTTTTCTAAGATTCATATTTGTGGTTCATAGTTAAAAGTGTGGGAGCTAAGGAGGGGTCAAGANGGGGGGGGGGGGCTGTAAAGTTTCACCTCATGCCCCGATGATCACATGTTCAAACCCAGCAGGGATCAACATATTTTTCTTGGGCGATAAAAATATGCAAGACAACTTCTTTTGGGGGGAAAGTAAAGCTGTAGGTCTTATGTCGTTTGTGGCATGTAATATCATCTGGAAGTTATATGAGAATACCTTTTCTGGCAAAATGGATAGGCCCTTTCGCTCTTACTCGAAGAAATTATCGTGTGCTGATACAAACAGTAGATTCAGAAAGTTCACATTCAATACCACAAATAAACAAACAACTATTGACTCCTGGTCTTCCGTCCATAAATGTTTACTTCTACTTCAAAACACGGTAGCCCAATGGATACCATGAGGGAATTCATCGGCATTTGACGTGTTTATACTCGTCTTGTCAATTTAAAATTTACTTTGGTTTACAATCATTACGATGACCTGGCGGTCTAGGGGTAAGGTGTCAGACTTCTGTGCTGGCGGCCGGGGTTCAATCCTCGGTCCTGGCACAGATTTATCTGATTACCAAACCCTTCCTTCACCTCTGACAAGACATCTTGTGAATGTGAGGAATGCCAGGCCTCCACCGTGGTTCGGATTCCACGTTAAACTGTAGGTCCTCCATTTCATCTCACAATCACCCTACCATTACACATTAGCGTAAGTGCGTATAACCCGAACGGGTAGTAAGACGCAGGGCTAATAATAATAATAATAATAATAATAATAATAATAATAATAATACAATCATTACCTTTTATAATTGAAACAAACTTAAAATATCTAAACAAAATAAATCCCAAACATAATTGTGGTATGATGTGTAGTAACTGATATATTGAGTGTTTCTCTCTAAACTTGAGATAAGTTCAAGAGAAAAGAGGCTATGAACCCAGTCTATATTTGTTCAACCTTTCAATCCTGTTTGGTCCTTCTCCACAATCACGGTTGTCTGTGACCACTCAGTTATACAATAGTGAACTGTTCAAAGGTAACATCTGTTTGTGTCAACTTGCAAACCAGTGATTCACTGGATGTAGTGCTTGGTTTTAATGGTGGCCAGGGGCTGCATGTATCTTATGTTTAGTGGTCTAGGGACTGTATATCGACACACGTGCGTGTCACGACTAGCCACTTCAGATAACTAAATAATAAAAATGCTTGGACGGTGAAGTAAAGGTCTTCTCATACGTTTAACCAGAATCTGAAGAGGTTCTGCAAATATAGACTAGAGGATGGGGAAAGGCATACCCAATTTAATAATCATAGACTAAGACTGTTCTAATTGTAAAATAATTTGTTATGTTATCAATAGGTTTTCATTGTTTCATTATGTTATAAATATTATTATTATTAGCACCACGTCTTACTACCCGTTCGGGTTATACGCACTTACGCTAATGTGTAATGGTAGGGTGATTGTGAGATGAAATGGAGGACCTACAGTTTAACGTGGAATCCGAACCACGGTGGAGGCCTGGCATTCCTCACATTCACAAGATGTCTTGTCAGAGGTGAAGGAAGGGTTTGGTAATCAGATAAATCTGTGCCAGGACCGAGGATTGAACCCCGGCCACCAGCGCAGAAGTCTGACACCTTACCCCTAGACCGCCAGGACACCGACTATGTTATGTTATAAATAGAAGGTACAGGAAACAGGGATAGAAACCTCACAAAATGAAACAAACACAACATGGCAATGTAAAGAAGAACATAGCTCACACACACCCACTTCAACGGCTGCATTGTCTAAGAGGTTACTCTCGCAATAAACTAGGCTGCGAATGACGGGAGGTCGGGGTTTGATCCCGTCCGGTGTATAGAGTTTATTTTTTCTAAAATGGTTTTCCACTTCCTCTGTACAAATGTGGGTACACTTCCTCTAAATTCAGCCTCCCTAGTGCTTAACACATTAGTGTAATTAGTACTGGAGCCTATAACCTGAACAGGTAGTAAGACGCGGTGCTAAAAAAATAACCCACATGAGTCACACTTAACAATGCTGCCACTGGACAGAGAGATAATGGCTGCCTCTTGAAGAAAATGATTTGTTATTACATTAAGGCTGGGTGCACACTGCATTAAACATTGTGTTATTTTAGTGTTATCATGTGGGGAGCTCTCTTGAGTGCTTATTTCCGATTGGAGCGAGTTCACAAAATCAGTCATCTTCCTCGCTCCCATGTTTCATAAAACAACATTATTGAACATATTGTACTGCGCATGTGTCACTATTTTGTTTGCCAGTATGTTGAATGTAGTGTCGCTAGTTTTTGATTGTTGTTGAGATTTATTGGTGCAAAAACAGAAGGAAAACAATGTAGAGCTACTTACTGCCGAGGTTGATGCAGAAAAATGTGTAGTAGTCATTTTGCAGGAAAGGCCTGCATTGTCAATTATTTTAATCGTAAAGATTATCACAACAAAGTTTTAATTTTTTTTTAACATTGTATGGACACAGGTACTTGTATTCCGTTCATCTTCTTCATGAAACATCACCAACCACTCCCACAACATCATCACTTTCCTCCATCTTTCCGAGGACAGAAAAAAAAAAAAATGTTTTGTTTCATCATAGCCCATGATCAAAACTACCTTCACACACATGTGTTCCATAGTGTTCACACATAATGTTAATGTCCATGTGTTCAATAGTGTTCACACATAATGTTAATGTCCATGTGTTCCATAGTGTTCACACATGATGTTATGTCCATGTGTTCCATAACGTTCACACATAATGTTAATGTCCATGTGTTCCATAGCGTTCACACATGATGTTAATGTCCATGTGTTCCATAGTGTTCACACATGATGTAAATGTCCATGTGTTCCATAGTGTTCACACATGATGTTAATGTCCATGTGTTCCATAGTGTTCACACATGATGTTAATGTCCATGTGTTCCATAGTGTTCACACATGATGTTAATGTCCATGTGTTCCATAGTGTTCACACATGATGTTAATGTCCATGTGTTCCATAGTGTTCACACATGATGTTAATGTCCATGTGTTCCATAGTGTTCACACATGATGTTAATGTCCATGTGTTCCATAGTGTTCACACATGATGTTAATGTCCATGTGTTCCATAGTGTTCACACATGATGTTAATGTCCATGTGTTCCATAGTGTTCACACATGATGTTAATGTCCATGTGTTCCATAGTGTTCACACATGATGTTAATGTCCATGTGTTCCATAGTGTTCACACATGATGTTAATGTCCATGTGTTCCATAGTGTTCACACATGATGTTAATGTCCATGTGTTCCATAGTGTTCACACATGATGTTAATGTCCATGTGTTCCATAGTGTTCACACATGATGTTAATGTCCATGTGTTCCATAGTGTTCACACATGATGTTAATGTCCATGTGTTCCATAGTGTTCACACATGATGTTAATGTCCATGTGTTCCATAGTGTTCACACATGATGTTAATGTCCATGTGTTCCATAGTGTTCACACATGATGTTAATGTCCATGTGTTCCATAGTGTTCACACATGATGTTAATGTCCATGTGTTCCATAGTGTTCACACATGATGTTAATGTCCATGTGTTCCATAGTGTTCACACATGATGTTAATGTCCATGTGTTCCATAGTGTTCACACATGATGTTAATGTCCATGTGTTCCATAGTGTTCACACATGATGTTAATGTCCATGTGTGCCATAGTGTTCACACATGATGTTAATGTCCATGTGTGCCATAGTGTTCACACATGATGTTAATGTCCATGTGTGCCATAGTGTTCACACATGATGTTAATGTCCATGTGTGCCATAGTGTTCACACATGATGTTAATGTCCATGTGTGCCATAGTGTTCACACATGATGTTAATGTCCATGTGTTCCATAGTGTTCACACATGATGTTATGTCCATGTGTTCCATAGTGTTCACACATGATGTTATGTCCATGTGTTCCATAGTGTTCACACATGATGTTAATGTCCATGTGTTCAGCCGGTCAAAGAGATACGGCCAATGTCAATATCCTGTTTTTGTCCTTTATATATACCTATCATTCTTTAATAATTTATTTTTCTCGCTTTTTTGTTATTTTTATTTAATCTTTTAGAAGGTTGTGTTATACATTTAGCACTCCTTCCCGGTGAGTTCTGATAGAATAAAACCTACCTAGATTGGGGATTAGGCATCAACAATTTATTTCGCTCAGAAAGGGAAAATAAGATTTCTTAATAATAGTGAAGTCAACCTTACAGTTCAACCAAAAGCATCAGTCTACTCTCCTGACCTGATGAAGCTGTCTGTGACAGTGAAAGCTTGTCCTTAAAAATGTGTTTATGTGTTGTTTTAGTGTTATATCTAAACAATTTCTACTCCAGTACCACCTAGGGAAGTGTGCTGGCTATCCCTACTAATTTAAACCAACCTTAATAATAGTTAATTAATATTACTTTTTTTTAGTTGCATTCTTCTATATTTGTTCTTTTATAGGTAGTCTCTTTTAAAGGCATATTAAAGCTAGAACATTAAAATATAGCACACATCTTTATTGACTTTATTGACATACCAGTTATATGCATTAATCATTTAATAGATTAAAAAACAGCAAATTATGTTCTGAAAATTATAGTACACTATGATATAACTCAATAAGGAAAACCTCTGTTCGCTTTGAGGTACTTTTATTATATTATTTCTTTTATATTATTTATTTATATTATTATTCTATCCACCTTTCCTATACCTTCTTCCAAATATAATATAATATAGTACACTATGATAATAATAAAATATTTGGAGTATGGTGAAAATGTATACTTTATTTTTTGTATAAAAGTATATCTACTAAGTAAATTATATTTTAAGTCATCTCACATCTGGCTCCATGGTAAAAAGCCAGTCACAAGCCTATTATTGAATAAATCATTTTATATTACTGAATATGTTGCTAACATTAAATTTAATCTCTATTTAGTTTTCATCTTAATACTTTTTTTGTTAGACAGTTAAAAAAGTCACACACAATTACTCCACATATCTATGTATCCATAATAACGCTTGATTTCCTGTCCACAGCGCCCCTCAAAGGAATCCCCAGTCGAGTACCCACAGGAGGATTCCGGTCTCCGACTCTCAATACCTCCCCCTTGGCTCGACCCCCGATACCCCGCAACCCGGCAGGTCGCAAAGACGGAGGAATCAAGTTGCTCGAGATCACAGAACAACCTCTCGGCTACGCTCAGGCTAAAAAACGAAAACGCATGCAAGGTATTTAAACAAATTAATCATTTGTTCTCAACCTTTTCCAACTAACAGGCCGACAAAATTATTGGTTCTTCTTGAACTTGAGGGACAACACACATTTCTCCATTGAAGCTCTCATTTGGATAAAATCTAAATTATAGAATTTATTAAAAAAAGAAAATGTATTTGTAAATTTTTCCTGGCTTGTGTGGTGGTTTTTGTAATTATGATTTGTGTAAATTAGTTACAGCAGTTTCTATTCTGATAATATTGTTTACATGTTTTGGTTCAGTTTAATTTTACGCACGGAGAGCTTAAACAATTAAGTAAATGAATATCACAAATACATAATTGAGGTGCATAGGTTTGGCCTGACTCTCCCACGGATAGAGACTTGTTTGACTCCAAAATGGTCCCAAGTATACTAAAATTTGAATTATTTAAAAAGATTGATTCTCAGCAAAAAATAAGTAATAGTAGTTGTCACACACGTTTCTAAATTAAATAGATAGTTTCAACTTTGTGGACAAGCAGCAACGAGCCTACGAACCAGTGCTGGTCTTCAGACCACAGGTTGGGAAACACACAGAAATTATCTTATCCTTAATACCCTTTGATTGGTCTAGCATTTCTGGACTTTTTTCTCTGTATTGTTTGAGAATGACAATAAAATAGAATGGAAGGTAATTAAACTTCTAAGATTACAATATATGGTCATCTTAATCTTGATTTTAAAGGAAATTAAATCATAAAAATAATTGCTAAACATATGTTGAAATATTACACCTTGAAACAAAACTATGAAGCTGCTGATAAATATTGTATATAGACGTTGTAAAGACAGGTCCAGTAATAACTACAGATATTATTACCGACCAGCACTAAGTTGGTTGCTATTGCTAGTTAGCTCGACTCTTAGGAAAATATGGTGTTCGATTATTGTACCCAACACTATTTCTAGCGCCAACTTTCCCCTTAGCTTTAACGGAAATATTAAAAACAGTTTGAGACAACAGCTGGCAGCGCTTTTCTAAAGAAGATTACTTTTTAAGAAACTCTTATCTCTTTAAGGTGAACCATATTTGCTTTTTGAGATATTTTAAAAAGGTTGGGGTATTAGGCGGTAGGCCTAAAGATTGATTTTCTTCAAAAGACAGCCATTTTTTCTTAGTCCAGTGGCAGCAATGTAAGATATGAACTTTGTTCTAATTTTCATTGTAGAAGCCATATTGTGTTTGTTCCCTTTTATATGTTCCATCCACCTTTTGAGAACTATAAACTAGATTAAATTTTAGTAGAGATATAACGATTCAGTAAAACCAATCACAGATACTGACTACCGATTTTTTAAAATAATTGTGCATGCTACGATTATTTACACCTATTAATTCGATGTTCAAGATTCAAAAATTAAATGAATATTTGGAATCAAAGGTTTCGACTCAACACCATTAGGTTTATTTAAAAAATGGATGATATCCATGATTGATAGTTTAAATGTATTCTTAAAACCTTGTTTCAAAAACACCACTTTTCAAACAGTAAACTAAAATTTTCTGTTTTTCCTTTACTAATACTATTACTATTACTGGTGAGGTTCTACATGGAACTAGACTGCGCAGGTACGGGGGGAAGGGACGAGCAGGAGGGATATGATGGGGGCAGATGAGAATGTTTCTTTCTCTCTCTTAGGTATGAGACATTCTCCGCTTCTACCCCAGACACATACATCTACTACCTACCCTACATATCTTCAAATCTTCCACACCACTCTAATCATCGCCATCATCACCTGAAGTGTTTTTGCTGGAGCTGTTGTCTGACAAATCGTCCTCCAAGTTGATTATAATGCGTTCATCAATTCTTTGTTCTGATTTCAAGTATTCTTCTTACATTTTCTTTGTGTGTGTGCATCGCGCCAAGCATTCCCCTTTTGCTAGAGAGTTAAATTTTCTCTCCGTTAGGCTCATAACTGTGTTTACATTGAACGTAACATTCTTATTAGATATATAATCGTTTACCATTTTCCATATAAGTTTTATCGGGTCGAAGGAAATATTGTGTTATTTTAACTAATCCGTTATGACTATTTTACGTGGAGCTGTCGATGGTGAGTCTAATTGAATATTGGGGAAGGGTACACTGTCAGGTGGCAAGTTGGGGATCATTTTTCATAGACTTAAAAGTTTTTAAAAAGACAGTAAGAACCACACGGCTGCTCACTACTCCCCTACGTTACTGATACTGTTAGCTTGTCCTTGAACTAGTCCTATATACTGTTCTGCCACCGTGTGACTATAACAGTTCCATGTTAAACCTCATCAGCAGTACTGAACTAATAAATTGCACTTTAAAAAAATATACAGGTTTTTTAATAAATTTAGTAGAGTCGGGTCGAATTCACTATTTTACGAATCTGATTCTTGGAATAACTATGGGAGCACAGTAGAAAATACAAATACTAAAATGGTCTGGGGCCTGGTCGTTAACTTCCCAATATTTTGTCTCTGGTGTGAAACAATTTATTGTCGGGAAAGACAGACACCAATTATTTATGTCCCTGATGATCTTAATATAAGAATATACCAATATTTATATTATAATGTTCCTTGGACAAAGAAAATAACTGGTGCAAAAATATACACATAATAAACTTTATGTGGTATAGAGCACTAGGCTAAATCATGGTTTAGATTAGGAGGGATAGCCAACACACTTACCTTGGTGATACTGGAGTAGAGAGCCTTGACCTGATGAAGCTGTCTGTGACAGTGAAAGCTTGACCTTAAGAATGTGTTTTGTGTGTTGTTTAGTGTTCTATCTAGACAATTTCTACTCCAGTATCACCAAGGTAAGTGTGCTGGCTATCCCCCCTAATTTAAAACATAATTAACTTTGTGATAGTTCATAACAAGGCAACATAAATAAAACATATGAGAGTAAATACTAAATATTCCATCGGAAGATAACCTAGTAACTCAAATCAAAGCACAAGTAAAATGGCTGCAGACGTTAGCATTATTCTAGTGAAAAATTTTTCTTAGTGTGGTCTTCCTAAATAACTTTTGGCACAGTATGGTGTCCACCTGTTAGCGATCACAAAAACCGTTTGCATCATGATCATAATAGCTTTATGAGGTGTCATAAATGTAAAATAATGTTTTATATTATAGTACATTCGCAACCTTAGTTTACTTGTATGACAGCTCGTAAAGTTACAAGAAATAGTCCCTAATGTATCCCTACGCCAATAGCTGACATCTCTCACTTTGGATGACTGTAATGAAAACATATGGTAGCCTAATGTATGAATGTGATGGTTAACCACAGTAATTTAGGCCAATAGTATTTATATATTTATTTGAGGTCGGGCACAAAGCTTATTTATCGTTTTATTCCTCTTAAAAAATTATTATTCACAGCACTTTCACAAAACTTCTAATGAACATAGCTTCAAAATGGCGACCGATGAATTTAAACCATGTGATTGAACATGACAGATAAAGTTCTTTACAATGATGCACCCATGCAGGGGATAAACATATTTTATTCAGTTAAATATTTCAAAATACGGTAAAATAATCATAAAATAATTTACTACACACACACATGCACGCATGCACACACATGCACACACGCACACACATGCACACACTCGAGCGCACACACACAAATTACAAGTATTTTCTCTTTTCCGAGTAACTACGATACCTGTAATAAAAGGTATTCACGTATGCACTATATTATACATCACAGATAACATTCCAAAAGAAGAATTAGTACTTTTAATTATGTTAAAATATTGTTTCGGATTGGGTAGAAAGACATTATTAAAATTAATGAAATAGTGTAAGAAAACTTAAATTTACATTATTTTAGATGTAAAATATATCATGTAACTTAAAAACTTAACATTTATAACAAAACAGTGATTTTTACAAGTGTTGGAAACCCAAAACCTAAACATATGATTTTCGAACTGTCATCCAGGTAAAAACCTCTCCTAAACAGACTCTAATAACAATAGTCAAATTACATTTTTCTGTTGTGTTCTTTTATATTTGGTCTACAACTAAGCTATCCAGGCTCACCATATATCGGGGTTTTGTATAACTAATAAGGTGGAGTATAGGATGGACACATTACATTTTTAGCTACTTAATAACTGTCAGGACTCACATCACAGGTCATGTGGTCTAAATGTCAAGCTCATTTACTCCGGTTCAAACTTCATTCGAGTGTAATGAAGGTATATTTTCTTAAATTGTACCATGTAAATATAAGTACCTTTTCTCTAAACTTTATTTTATTCACCCCTACCACATTAGCCCAACAGTTACTAAGATACATTAAGAAAAATAGCTCTTAGAAACAGAGCCAAGATGATTATTTGGTATTTTGTGGTTCAGAATTATACAGGTTCTAACTATACAAATCATTAAAACAAAATGCCAACTACAATTAATATGGCTCTCTTTCAAATAGCAATTAAGTAGCCGACAATATAAAATGTTTATTATAGACACCATCTAAAATAATAATTTGCTTAATGACTAAGAAATGTTTGAAAACAACATGGAAGCACCAGGGTGAAGTAAAGCTAACAGAATAAGAACACATTAAATGTAATTAAATTAAACAAACAGATTAACAACTATTAAACACATTATAACTATTCAAATATTTAAAATGTCACAAAAATGTTAATTATTAACATAGTTCACAATAGCAATCAATGTCTCGGTCACTCATGTGGTCTTCTTAAGTCACCACTTGTCCCCACCAAGTGTCTTGCTAAGTGCTGTAATGCAAGTGGTGTGGAACGGAGCCGACCTAAAAGGATAGTTAGGTTTGGTTTTTGTAGAAAACAAATATACTCCTTTCATTTCATCACATATAATCAATTTCACAATTATTTATGAGTTCAGCTAAATATTTGCAAATATGTAGATGTCAATTTTTTCAAGACAGAGACTAATGAAGGTGTATTTGTTGATTTAGAACTGGAGGAATCGAAGAAAGCATCAGAAGCAGCAGCCGCTCAACAACAGTTACTCCAACAGAATAACCCCTCGGCAGCTGGAGCGCAAAACACACCCGACTATGCCGTGGGGCTGACGGCCATGAACCCTCCGACCCCGGCGCCAGCCACGCCCTCGTACACGGCTTCAGCCACCACGATCATCACGTTACCTCGCGACACAAGTGAGTGCGGCTCATTAATATGTAATCCTTTTATATCACATACCTGGTAACCAGCAAGGAATCTTTAGTGTCAGCAAAACCCAATAAAATTAGAACATTACTGGAATATTTGTGAATTTGAGTTGTTTAAAAGTATTTCTTTGTTAGAATGAAAACTAAACTGGGGAACCTAACATACAGATTTGAATATTATATGTCATTTTTCTATTCCTTAAACATTGGGTGGCGTAACAACTGGCTACATTTACCCATAAACATCCAATCAAAAGGCCAAGCATGAGGGCAATTTTTTTTACTAAATCGAAGAAAGCTGTAAAATATTTTGATTGCTTTATTTTGAGGATTAAATTAGCCTAATAGTTAATCCCCCTCGCGTAAGGTTTGCATTTGCCTTAACAATGTAAAAAACACATTAAAATTAGATTTTCTTTCAATATCTCCTTTTAAGTTAGTTTTACAGTAAAAATAGTTACAACCGTACTTAAACAGAATCAAATTTTCTATAAAAATGTTCCCAAGGATCAACCTAAGGAATAACCTATATACCAACTTGATAAGTAAGTTGACATTTTCTTGTTTGGTTTTTTCAGTGGGCACCCCCACTGTCATTACTTCTGGGAGCCTCGAAACCATGGAGACGCCTGCGTCCGCTCAGTCAGTACTTGTATCCAACACTTCGGTCACCACGACACCAAGCTATGTTCCTCTAGTGGTCTCTGCGATGCAGGTCAGTTCTCTTGCCTCACAACATCTTACACCATAGATCACTGGTTTCCAAACTCTCTCTAGTCTTGTCCATTAACGGCTCTTTGTAAAAAATATAAACAAATACCTGTTATCTTGTAAAATGTAAACGTCCCTACAAGTTTTAGTTAAGTCCCGTGGTAAGCTGTACAAAACTTGAGGGAGGGGAAGAATGAATGGCTCATGAAAATCACAACATCACATCAAAATATCTAAAATAAGAAAAAATGAGAAAAGGGGAATCGGTAAAGAGTGATAGGACGTTTTATATTATTTGTTCTTTTTACATTGTGCTATAATTCGTTCACTACCAATTTCCCTTTTCTCCCTTTTGGTTTTTGATTTCTTCTTTTAGGAAGTCTTGTTTGTTTCACCCTCCTTCATGATGAGTTTCGATAGACTGAAACCTAGGTTGGGGGACTTAGTTATAATGATGGAATTTACTCCAGAGGCAGCTATTACCTCTCACACTCATTTGAGTGTCCACTTTTCCCCTTCGAGGTGAAGTCTAATTGAACAATATGAAATATTTCTGAAGCTGAGTTGAAGTTTGAATATTAAAAAAAAAGTTTTATGTTGAATAAAAATATTATACTTAACATAACTGTGTATATTAAATATACCGGTAGTTAACAAAATGCTATATTCCTAACCCAATTAACATATTTACTCTTAAAATGATAAATTAAGTTAAAAGTTATCATCACAAAACGTAATATAATTATTTCAGATTTGTTTACATTTACACTGTTTGATGAAAATAACTGCGGAAAATAAAATAAAATATACATAAATATAAATATATGCTATAACTTTAAGTTCATTGTTTGGAGAAGTTTCTTAGTTGTCAAATCTGGAAATTTACTCTTGAATCAAAGTTGAAGCCAACAAATATTCGAAGCGAAGTTGAAGTTTTTCAAATTGTTTAGAAATCTTGAATATCCTTCAGGAATTAAAAAGAGACATCACTATTTTTATTTTGCCTAAAAGCTAGGACCTAATGTAACCACGAGTAAGAAAATTATTTTTATTTTAGACCCCCACCACGCCGCAACCAGCCACGCCGTCACAAGTGTCTGCCATCCAAAGCTCTACAGTGCAACAAACTGTTTCTCCATCGACCACTGTACTGGTCACGCCTCCCTCACAGTTGCCAACCAAACAGGTTATCCAGATCAGGCCGGCCCAACCAGTCACCCAAATACGATTGCAACCAGTCACCGCAGCTACCAGCAACAACACTCAACGTCGGGGTCTCTCTCTTACGGTAACAACGCCTTTTCTCATATATTTGCTTGTTGGAAGATTGCCTGTTGGGGCTTATCTTATTATTTTAAAAGATTATGAACTTGAAATAATATAAGTCATATAATTATATATTTTGTGGGATATTTATACTGTACTAGTGAAAAACGGTTTATTAGTAAAGTGCCAGAAAAATTAATTAAGGCCAACAATATACATATTTTAAAAATAAGCTTGAAGTTTTCCTTCTTTTTTCCTCCCCCAAATGGAAAACACTAGGTAAAAATGAAATAAATGCATTTAGGAGATACAACATAGCTATGTATATATGTGGGTTGGACAGAAACAATATATACATTTTCATTCTACAGTCTTTTATTATTCTCTTTTTGAATTCTTTAGCACAGTTATTTATCACAAGAAGAAGACACACCACAGGAGAAAAAAGGGTAACTACGTTTGATAAGTTTGAGAAATTCTAATGTGTTTTAAGAGTTATCAGAGGGCAGCTTTCCAGATTTAACATACTGGATTGTGTGGTGAAAACCAATATTATGAGGTACAGAATTGGATATGATTAGAAACTGGAGGATGAGATGGATAGTTTTGGAGGAACCAGTGCAGGACAGGATAAAGAAGTCATGACTAGAGTGGTACCGCCATGTGAGGAGAGTTGAGGAGAAGATACCAAAGAAAATGTTGGATAATGAAGTATGAGGACGGGAAAGGAGATAAGAGGCTTATGTTCCAAACAGACCTGGCCAGTTCCACCTTGGTGAAGATATCTGGGGGTGACCTTGGAGAATTCTAACTTTAGATTGTTTCGGGCTTGTATTATGTTACTTGCTTTACGCTGCACCTGCCTGGTCATACCTTCCCCGCACCCGATCCTTTGTAATGCTGACATGGCCGACCTCCCACGAGCTGGCAGTAAGGTTATTCTCACGGGCGGCCACCAACTCGTCAACGCATGTAGCGAGTCACACACAGATTACTTAGTACCGTCTATTAGTTAAGGTGCTTTGTTGAGATCATGTAGGGAAGTGCCTGGGGACACGTGTGAGCAATCACCACGAGAGTCGGGTGTGGTGTACTGGCCATCCAATGGAGTGTCAGTAGCTGCTGCCTTTATTGTAGGTCACCGTGGGATTGCCCCTATTATTACCACAGTATTAGAGAAATGCTTTGTAATTATGTTTCTATTTTTCACCCTCATGTTCAATTTTTTAACAACACATGAGTGAATTATCTTTTCATGTCTAACTATTCTTCTATCCTCATTTCTCCCTCGCCTAGATGAAGGTGGCTCTCAGGGTACATTAAATATTAACTTATATTTACAGAGTGAAGGGTCGCTATGGGCTATGAGGCGGGTTTGGTATATTCTCCCGCTTCTCCCCTCGTGCCCTAAGAGGGCACTAACATACTCTCATTACCTCTTTTAATATCCATAATTAACGGGTCCATCTAGGGAGCCTTGTGGGGCTGATGTGGAGGGGAAGACTCTGTCTGGATCAGTTTAGTAAAATGCCCGCATCTTCCTCTAGCCTTCCACTATTCTTACATCTTATATTGCTTCCATTCTCACTTTCTCTTATATGCTCCTCCCATCTGTTTCTTGGCCTCCCTTGCGTGGTTTTTCCTCCGTACTTTGCAAGAGTCAGAGCCTTTTAATCTTGGGTTTTATCAATTATCATGATTCAATTTAGATTCTTAAACTGCAACAACTTTTAAAATAACACCAAGCAAATATGGACTATCTTTGTTTGGGAACCTGAGATAGTTTCTATTTTAAACTACATCCATCACTACCGGGTACTAGCAGACTGTCATCTCGCAATACTCTAAGATTCATCTATTCTCAAACTTTTCAATCTTGGTTGCCATTTGTTTGTTCTTATAAGTAAGAAATACAAAATGATCAAAGCTATGTGTTATAGTTCCCTATATTATATTACAGTTTTTCTCTTATTGCTTCACATATGCAAATACGGGCTAACTTCCTCTAAACTAAACCTTCCCATTCCCTAACACATTAGCGTAGTTAGTACAAGACAGTTAGTAAGACGCGGAACTAAAACAAACTTGTGAAAACTAGCAAAGTTGGGGAGTGATGTGTGCCAAGGGAAAGTCACTAGAATCTCCATATCTATGTTATGATCTGTAAAATATAAAGTATAACAGTGTAAACTAATAGTTCTATCCCTGATTTATTCTAGTTTCCAAACAGTAGAGACATATTTGTCTTGGATGAGTCATATCTTGCCAATATAAACTGTTTCCCCTCACATGATATGGATGCTGATAATGTGCTAATGTTAAAATGGCAGTAATTCCTGGTCAAACCTGCCTTGTGTAAGATCTTACAAATACATTTGCTTTATAGCCAAACCAAGTGAAAGAATGGGTAAATAATTCAAAATGGTTTAGTGATAATTGAGTTTCTTTATTAAAACTTTAAAACTATAGATGGATTGAATCCGAATTTCCACTTTATTTTCAAATCTCGATTTTGAATCTGAATCTAAGCTATGAACACAAGATGAAATATAAATAGAATAGAATAATATAAAATACAAATAGTATCTGAAGTTTCTTTTTATAAGCCATTCATTATAATAATCATACATTCAATTAAATGTTAAATTACTGTTATGGGGCCTGGTTTTTGAGCTTGTGTTCTATAACTATGATAGTTCTGAACCCCCAATGGCAGTAACTTAGTATAGCTCTAAAATAAATTTTATCTGAAAAATTGAAAAAAAGGAATGAAGGATCTTAGTGTTTAATCTGAAATGTTCTCGAATTTTGAATATCCTTAATGATTTGAGGGTCCAGTCCCTTCAAATAAGTTTTCCATGTGTTGAAAACTAATTTAAGCTATTACTACCCCACATTACTACATCTGATCTTTTTTCCTCAGAGAGAACAAATGTTGGAAGCTCAGGAAATGTTCCGGACGGCAAACAAGGTCACCCGGCCAGAAAAGGCCCTCATACTTGGGTTCATGGCTGGCGCCAGGGGTAAGCTGCTCATCGCTTGTTGCTAAAACTGTAAGGTTTACCAACAGCTGCCGGCAGCTTTGGGACGACGGCAACCTTGCATATATCACCCCAGCCGACTTGTTGCAACATTGGGGTTTGGTTTGGTATGTTCCCCTTAGGGGGGTGCAAATAGGATTATTTATCAAACCGAATATCAAGATTTCAAACGCATACTGAATAGCACAATCGAATACTAGATTTTTCTTACAATTTTGATAGAAAAGCTAATTATAAGTTATGTGGTATAGAGCACTAGGCTAAATCATGGTTTAAATTAGGAGGGATAGCCAGCACACTTACCTAGTCTACTCTCCTGACCTGATGAAGCCGTCTGTGACAGTGAAAGCTTGTCCTTAAAAATGTGTTTTTTAGTGTTATATCTAAACAATTTCTACTCCAGTATCATCTAGATAGAAATAATTTAAAATAGTAAATTCCTATTTAAATTGTGATTTCATATTTAAAAATGCAAAATGCAAAAAAATACTCAAAAACATTGTTATTTGAGCTGGTATTAATAATAAAAGACTGAATTTAAAACAAAATTTCAGGAAATTGAAAGGATCTGTTAAGTTTTTTAGACAACAGGTTTCACCTAAATCGATTGTTTTTTAAACCTTGCAATCGCAAGTGTCCAAACAAAGCAAGTTTGACTCTAGACTTTGATATTTAATGCGTTGACCAAACTAAATATAAAACTTGCATATATGAATTTATGCCACGACGTTGTAAATGCTGTGTTTCAGATAACCCGTGTCCTCACCTGGGCAACATCGTAACCATCAAACTGAGCGAGAACCCGGAGGATGTGCTCCAAACAGATCATTCCTCCCTCCTCATGTTGGTGGAAACACATTTCCAGATGAACTACAATACAGGAGAATGGAAACGTATCAAGAAGGTACGCAACCTGGAAGATATAACGACGTCCACGCCCATCACCACCCTTACTGCTGCGCCCGCCGCCACTGCCACGTAGAGTCCCCAACACGGGCTCAACGGTAAGACATTCTGTGCGCTGTTCAGTTTTATGGCAATTCTGTTGAAAGTATGGATATTAGGCTCAGAGGAACTGAAGTGGGACAAGAGAGGGCATGAACAATTTAAAATGAAATCTGGAAATATACTGGATAGATAATAGAAATGGGCTTGTGGGCCGATGTTAAAATAACGGACTTGTGTGCCCAAATGGCACGTGAGAAATAGTTGAGCTAATTCTTCCATTAAAAATGCCAGCCTTCCTATAAAACGCTACTGCATTGAACTATAATAAACATTCTCTGATCAGATCCCATGGTTGACTAATATAATAAAATATATTTTTAATCTTAGGTATTCAAATATGTGAATTGTTTTGAACAAGTTTTACAATAACAAAGTTCTGTATTCATTTAACAATTCTAATCAACTCCTTAGAGGCTACAAGTAATTCATTATTGTTTTCTTAGAATGTAACATTACTTTAATTTTGCAAGCTAAAAGTCGTTTTTATATGAAAAATTCAAAACTGACTGTAAAATGACAAAGTAGTAAATTATATAGTTCTCCCTCTTTGTTTGCCTTCATCAACTCTTTATTTCTTCCTAATTCCTAGATAATTTTCATTTACATTTAAAGTATGGATGTGTGCAACTCAAAAACTCGTATTCGAGATGAGAAAAAAAAATCTCAATTTAATCTTGACAGCTTAAAATGATTAAATTTTTTTTATAAGTTTGAGAAAAATTAAAAAGGAAAGATTTGACCTAAAAAATTTACAAATTATCCTGAGAATGTATTATTGCCATAATGTGTCATGTAATTGCAATCTTTGATAATACGTAACAAAGGTTCCATGTCTTGCGCATCATTACCCCATTAGTACCCCATGAAAGCCCTGTTGTGGGCTGAATGCTAAGGATTTGAGGGGAGAAGGAACAGGAATAACTACAAGAATGGAATGAAGATATGAGAGAATGTGGAATGAAATTTAGCACAGAGAAGTGTGAAATGGTGGTAATGACAAGGAAGAGGGTAAGGCCTAATAAAGCTTTATAGTTGGATGGAGCAGAGCTGAGAAAAGTACAGAACGTAAAATATCTTGGAAGTGTGATTGAGGGGGAAGATGGAAGTAGAGAGGATCTAATGAGAAGAGGACAGCATGGATAATTGCTTTATTGGTGTGTAATAGACCCGCTGTGAACAAAAGAAGTGTCCTTGAAGTGTAAGGAAGTGTTGTACAAAGTGTACTCTGTACCTATTGTAATATATTCATCAGAAACATAGACAGTGAGTGTAAGAGAGACTAGGAAAGTGGAGGCCATAAGAATGAAGTTAGTGAAGAACATGTTAGTTGTCACGAGGAGAAACAATACTGGGAATAAAGTTATCTGGGAAAGAATGGGAGTACAGGGAGTACATGAGATAGTAGAGGAAGCAAGAAAGTATATCTTGGCTTTGATTAAGACATAGTTACAATTTTACATCCATTACTGTTTCCAATTTGTGGCCTGGGTCAGTTTTTTTATTCAAGTCATATATTTTCCACTAGCGACTTGCTAGACCTGTCGTAGCTTCATATGACTTATAATCTATCTTAAGACTGGGACAGGCACAACATCCAGTCCTCGTCCATTAATTCATCACTGTTAAAGGGTAAATCCACATTTCACCAATGATAAATATTTCGGCCATGCCGGGAATTGAACTCTTGATCCTTAGAAGAGTAGACAGACACACTACTGCCGGATACATAGTTACATACAAATTGTAAAATGTTATTATGATATACATAAACTATGAGAATTAGGGAAGCTAAAGGGAAATAAGGAGTATTTGTTTACTTTAAAGAAGATTCATTTTCACACATAATACATTTTTCCTTTCAGAGAGCTCAATTTATAGGGTGTAGCCTATAATCTGGGGCATCTTATTTTTGAGCCAAGACAGTAAATATTAAGTCTAATGCAAACCATTTGGGGGAGGGGGGGTTGGCATTGATTAATTCTAAATCTACTTTGTCAAACAACGAAATTATTTTAAAGAGTAAATATTAAATGGTAAATATCACAACTCTTGTTATTTTACTACTTGTATTTAATATGCCAGTGAGATACATTTAAATTAAGATAATCTAAAGCAAGCTACAGCCAAAATATCAACAGGAACCTTAGCATTCAAAGAACTAGTATAGTGGGCCTATATTTACTCTAATAAACATAATTTTCATGTTTGTGCTTTCAAAGGAAGTTGTCTCGTCTTGACATTATCTCATATTGAATAGTGGCTCTCACATCCATAATTTAAAGCATTCTCTGTGGAAAATAGAAACTATTTATCTTAAAATTAAGTTTTTTTGTATTTAATTTCTCACATGATAACTTTTCTAGCCATGGACTTTATTTATTGATTAAGATTACATAAACAATAATTCAAAGACCACATTGTGATGGTGGTAATGTATTTACTTGGAAGGAATCAGCAAATACACTTAATATTCAAGTTTGAGTTCAAACTATAGATTGAAACTCTACTATTAGTTAAAACGTTTCCAAGTTAATTTTTTATTAAGTTCTATTAATTGTAATTACAACTTAACCAAGGTTTTTGTGTCAAACAATGTTTACTTGCTATAAAACTCATCCAACTACAATGTGGCCAGTTAGAATAATAGGCTGGTCCATTCCCAAAGTTTAAAACATTTTGTTTATAAATGACTCAATCAAACATGATTCTTAAAAAAAAAAATCTAACTACTTTTTAAAAGCTAATCTTGAAAAATGCTAGTAGTTTTCGAAGGAAAGCCGTGAAGATAAATTTGTAACTTATGTTAATGAATGTTTACAATGTTGGTTGTTTTGGCTTTGTGCAAAAGTCTCCATTTCATCTGCTAGTGGGAAATTTTCAAAACTTAGGAGTTGTTTTTAACCCTTCTTCCCCCACCACTCCCCCTCCCAGTCTTGACTTCCTCCCCTTTCTTTATGCTTGAAGCCATTTGATTCATCTTACATATTTTTTTAAACTCTTTATTCCTAATAACATTTTTGATAAATGTAAACTTTTCTAATATAAGTTTTTATTTTTTGACCGCTTATTGAAAATGTATATAATTAATTACTAATGTAACAGAAACAGTAAACTAATAGACTACTAATCAGATTAATATGAACTATTTTTTATAGTTATAAATTATTCATTTCATAATTTAAAATATGTCTTATTGTATGCATTTATTTAAGAAATACCATATTAAATTGCATTTTAACCTTATTTGGCCAACTGAATTTTCTTTCCTTAAAATAGGTCAGAATTTAAATCACTGAATACAAATAGTTAAATATAATATTTTAGGCATGTTTTGTTAATCAACATTATGAATTGTGATAGTACTGGTATTGATATGATGCGCACTAATGACAATAATTAGGACAGAAGTAAGATGGAGGAAAGTAAAATAGTGCGTGTTATCAGAAAGCTACATTCTTAGCTGCACTAGAGGTAACAAATACATCAAGGCACAATTTGCTTTTTGTGAACAATAGAGATGGCTTCAATCCACCTTTTTACAAATCCAAATCTTGTAAATAATAATGAACATAGAAGAAAATATATATATAAAATGATGCATTAACAAGACACATTAACTAGTTTTGTTCATTAATTAGCTGGGATTTTTAATATTCTGTGGCTTCTACTTGAAGGGAGGTATAGTGAAGATAAGTGTAGTAATAGATTCCTTGAGCTATTTTGTAAATGTGTTTGGAAGAAGGTGGAGGAGAGGTGGACGGTAAACATAGAAAAGGGACAAACACAATATGGCTGTCACAGTGACAAGAACAACACAGTTCACAATTTTACGTTGATACCATTGGATGCCTCTTGAACTGTTTTCTTTATTGTAACAGCCATATTGTGTCTTCCTTTTCTATGTTTACTATCCACCTCTCCTCTACCTTCTTACAAATATATAATATATAAAATAGCTCAAAAAGGGAAAAGAGGTTTTCATTAAAGAGAAAACTAGCACTGAATTATTCATATTCATAAGGTCCTATTTTTGTTTTCTCTTCTTTTCCATGGAGGGAATCTCACAATCTTTCTTATTTTTTTAAATTATAGAATAAAATACCAAACAATAATAATAATAATAATAATAAACAAAATAATTTTAAAATAATGTTTTAAATGTAAATATTAGTTAAGCACCCCTGACATATATCTATTAATTTTTGCACACCCTTCATTCACTCTTCAATTCAAATGCACAATGGGGTTGACCTTGAGATCTCTCCTCCACCGGTTCCTAAGAAACAGTCAGCACCCACTACTACTATCAGTTGTTTCTGAACCTCCCCCATCTCCTAGCAATAGTACAAAGAGCAGAGCTTTCCGCCGAGATTATTAACAGGATCACACTAAAGTGGAGTCAAACAACTGTCCCAAATGCCAATCATTGGTTTAACTAATTATGTCTGATCACTGGATAGAGACATGCAAAAGGTGAGGCTATTTTAGGAAAAAGGTGGGGTTAATTTTTCTCAAAAAGCAATGTTATATGCTGAAACCGATGTTATTATTTACATAAATACAAGTCAAATTAGTATTTATAAAAAAAAACTAGGATATAACTGTCTAAATTTCTCGTTCATATTGTTTATTGAACTATTTATTTACATATTCAGAGAAAAATCAAATATAAATACGCACAAAACATTTCACACTTAGTAATATCAAACTCAATATCTAAATATCATTTACCTTCCAGTTTTACAAATAGCAATATCAGAATAATGGATTATCATCAATTTATGTGTAACCAAACATTAATAATAACGAAACATGTTGTCATAAAAGACCAAACAACTCTCATATAAGGATAAGGGAATAAAAATTAATAAAGAATATATAATTTTGCCAAACATGACCACTTATAGCAAGGGTCATTAAACCTTTTAGTGACTTACGCCAAAATGATCAACTCCGCCTACTACCGTTAAAAGTTCCAGAGCCAATGAGTTCAGCTCTCCAGATTTGAACTAGTTCTTGCTTTATCTGATAGATAGTTTAGTAGTATTATATATCACTGAAAGAGAACATTTCCCTCTGTTATTTTATGTAAGGTTTGCAACAAAAATCAACTGTAAATAGTTGTTATTGAAACTGGGAGTTTAGTACATTTGCAATGGTGGACGGTCACGTACTCAATGTGCTAAGTGCAACGCCGGTTTACATAAGAGCTGCATGAACTACGTAAGTGGGGCTCACATTCATACTGATGTCAGTGTTCTGAGCTTAGAAACATATACTATTTAGATTTTCTTGTTATGTCATGTGAAGGAAAAGATCTCTTTACCAATGAAAGTAAATAGGTGTAATGACTTTATAAATTTATATAATATTTTTAAAAATAATTATATTATTCATTATAAAAGATTTTTTGAAAAACGCATTCATTATGTGTTGGCTTGAATATTAAATCATGAGGTAAGCAATATAATTAAATTTTGCTGTAAGGTAAACAATAACAGCCCAAAAATATATAATTTAGGATATCAAATAAAAATTCCTGTAACTTCTATTCATAATCATATACATTCAAAACTTTATTTTCTTGTATAAAACTAAAAGCACTATAACAAAATAATAGTAAAATGTATATATCATATTTTTTAAAATATGTTAGTAAGCCTTAGTTTTGAAAAAAAATTAAAATCAAATTTAAAATTTAGGAATCAAATAATTTTAATTAAATTGTATTAATTTACTATTGTTTTAAGGAGCAGTATATGTGGATTAAATGATAGAACAATCAAATTAATCGCTTTATAAATAAAGGTCTGGAGAATTTTCTTGCAAAGCCTTACAAAATTTAGGAAATAGCTGTGGCATTCTTTGCACACAAAACCTAACAGGCACTTACTGGCACTCTTCGCGAGCAAATTCTGGAACAGGCGTGGCACTTAAAGGATTAAGGTCCTTGTTTGGACCTAGCATGAAATCTTTTAAAAGCTGAAAACAAAGAATAGATCTATCGAAATCAAAATTTAAGTATTAAAATGTGTAAAAGTAAAAAGTGATTTTTAATGTTAACCTAAAATAAACTACATAAATCCATGAAAATACTTGTAGATCCTGTGATCCCTTTTATACCTTTAAAAATCAGCAAAAACAGATACTATCTATACAAACAGAAGCCCTGGCCTAGCGCTATCGCAAGTGTTACCATGTTGAAAAGTATATTGGATTTGCCCAAATTACAAAGAAATTGTGTTTATTTTTATTTTTTTCAACTTAAATTTCTGCTAGTCGCATGAAAACAGTAGATTTTGTGTAAAATTTCGCTTTATCTCAAATGTGAATTTTGCATGTCCCTATCAATGGATGATCAGATCATCACAGGTGTAGACTTAACCCATTATTATGTTTAGAGCTAGTAGAATAAAAACTTATGAAACATAAAGTTATTTGTAATCAATAATCAATAATCAAATAACTTGGTTAAATATTCTGATATTCTGTTGGTGGTATGGACTCTCAAATCCTCAAGATTATTTCAGATTTAAGACTGAAATCCCTTAAAAAAACTATTTTATGCTTACTGGTGGTTCAGAACCATTTATAAATTATATGATGAACTCAACAACCAGGCCCCAGACCAGTAATGTAACACTTAACTAAATGTATGAATGGACTATAATAAGCCATTTATATTTTTTAATTATATTCAAATTTCCTCTCAGTAATAATTTTTTTCAAGATACAGATTCAAAGTTAAATTGGAGATTCGAAATTGTAAAATATTAGATTCGGCCCACTTCTAAAAAATATCATACTACATATTGATCTTGGAAAAATTGAGGACACATCTATGAAATATTTAGATTTAGAGGACATCATGGTTGCATATATATTAAAAATAAATTTAGCTAACAATTTAACAGATTTTTATTTGTTTTCTATTGTTTGTTTATGTAAATTTTGCCGTATCATAAATTCGAACTAATTACTACGATGATAAATCACTAGCTGTCTCCTATTATAAATACACAAAAGTTTAAATTTGAAAGCAACTAAAACTTTATATTATATTTTGGGCTGCTCTAATCAGATGTAGTGTACTGGGAAAACTTAGTTTATGGGGCCCCCCAGATTCCTGCCACCCACCCTTCCCTCCTTCCCCCTTCTTACCTCCCAAAAAAAGTTAAATTTTGTTTAATGTTATTACAATAGTTTACAGCTACATACCAATTTTAAGCCATATAAGGGATCAGGAAATGACCTAAAGAGTAAATAGATGTAATCGCAATGCTAAGACCCGTGTTTTTATACATATAATAAGGGTTGATTTCTCCACAACCCCTCAGCCGATATTCTTCCCCAACTATGATCTTTATAATGTTACAAAGAACAACTGTGTCAAGTTTGAAGTGAATCAGTCAATGTGTTAAAAGTTATCGTGAGACGGACAAACGTAAATCTGTGGAGTTAAAACAGAACTCGCCTCCCTCTTTCATTAAATCACACCACATGGTTATTACATTCCGACAATATTTGCTCTATTCCCTATACAAGCACAACTTTCACACCCCATCTTGTTTTCCCCCTCTGTCCCCTTGAATCACGGGACTCACACACTCCTGGGGGAGGCCCTGATTATACTTGAGAAATAAATGAGAGTATTTTACAAAAAATAGTGCAATAAATTAATCAAAACTAGGATTGAAACTTTTGTAAGAAATATGTCTACCTAAATGTGTTTGTAAAAGCAATGATATTAAGTTATAGGACAATCATTTATGTTGTTAACAATAACTAACTTTGTGCTTGTATTCATTTAGCAGTCGTAAGAAACCAAACATCGTTGTTTGACGTGTATCTGTTGCGGTATACTTGTACTGCCAAATTCATTTTACATCATTATATTTTTGTGATGAATACATGTAACTGTTGGTCTCGTACACCAACATAGTTGGATGCACTGATAGTTTGGTAGATATTGGCTATTAGAGGGAGTTTAATTCTCACCAGGTGCATTATTTTCTCTATACAGAACAGTTTTGAAGGGAATGCGTGTGAGGTTATTTCAAAATAACCCTCCTGATCCTATTTCCTTAGGTTAGGTGGATAAAGTTGCTGGTAATCTAAACTTAACTCTGATAGTAAAAATTGTTTATACATCCCCATAGAACCCATTTATTTATTTAATAATGAAAGTTATAGATTAATCTTTGTCATATTATTTAATTGTGTCCGCTGTTGGTTTTTGGAAACATATTGTTCACATTCCACTTAAGTAGAATATTGCAGTATAAATTGTAGAATACTAACAAAAAATATGATATTTTGAATTCTTACTGGGAAAATATAAACTTACAAGCTTATATTTGTACCTGCAGGTTACATTAAGAGTGTGTATATAGCATGGTCTTTTGATTCATAAAGTTAAAATGTTAACAAAATTATCTACATAGGACATTTTTTGTGTTTATTATTGTGTTACAAATTTATTTAACAAAAAAGTTAGAATAATTATGTATTTAATTATTTCCATTGCTTTGTTTGTAACTAAAATTATATGTAATGTGTTGATTGACCAATTTACAGAGAAATGAGGATTGTGAGGATGTGATATCACCATCATAGAAATGAAACGGGGAGCTTAAAGGATCTGTGTAGAAACATAGTTAATTGTTTGTGTATTTCTTATAAGTTGGACACTTGCGTATGCCCTAGCATAGATATGAGTAATTAAAACACTTACTATGGTATTGCTCTTTGCATGAGACCACTCTCAAGGTTATCCTATGTTCTCTCAACAAATGACAGTTGTTTTTATAGTTGGATCGAGTCCACTATTTTACAAATCCGAATCTCAAATTTAGCTTAGAATCCCGAATCTATTATTATAATCCAAGAAAAGAAATTATTAACTAAAGAGAAAATATAAATATAATAAAATAATATAAAATACAAATAATAACTAAATGTTAGCATTCTTTGTAATAATACATTTACTATAACATTCATACATCCAGTTAGGTGTTAAATTACTGGTCTGGGGCCTTGTTGTTTAGTTCATCCTATAATTATAATTGGTTCTGAATCACCAATTAGCAGTATTAGAACTCTTAAATAAATTTCACTTGAAATAATTGAAGCAAAAATTTGTTTAAGGATGTGTGCGAGTTTTGAATCCAAAATTTTCTAAAATCCTTGAATCTCGAATATCCTCAAGGATTTGAGGGCCCATCCTTAGCTATTTTGAAAACCAAAATAAAACTTATACATTCATCTGCCTACATTATTTATCTATTGGTGCTATAAAAGAGTTTATAAGCTCCTCACTAAGATCAAATTTACACATAAATGATTTGGAGTCTTTTAAACAAACTCTCAAATATGTTTTGTGCTATTATATTGACATGAATATCTAATGGTCTCTTATTTGATGATGATAAATAAACTAATATTATGTTCTTCCATTTAACATTTGTATGTGGAAACATAATTACAAGCTTTTGCCTTAATTCCTTGACATATAGGGTGTGCCAAATGTAGCGTTGTGTACTTGAAAGAGAGACGTGTGGATTCTCTACGCATGTTTCAAGCCTTCAGTCTCTGGGACATCCAGCTAAGGACCAAATCAAACAGATCTCATTGGTGAAAGTAATATTAGTGTGTATCAATTAGAAATGTGCCATTGCTTTTGTTTAGTGGCAGTCGGAATCCTTGAAACTTTCCCAGTATACAGGGGTGTCCAAACCATGGGTTGTTTGTCCTCGAGTCCCACCAACATGTCTTCAGTTTATACATACTTGAAAATATACTGATGTTTTGGAGCCAACCACCCTGATTTTTATAGGAAGCCCACTTTAGACCACCAAAACTGACACCTTAGCTCAGCCAATAGCGTGTCTGTCTACTGAGCTGAGGGTCCCAGGTTCGATTCCCTGCATGTCCGAAAAATGTATCATTAGTGAAATGAGGGCTTAACCCTTTCACAGTGATGAATTAACGGCTGGGGACTGGATGTCGTGCCTGTCTTATATTATAAGGCATACGACAGGCCTAGCAAGCCGGTGGTGGAAAATAAATGGCCTGAATAAAAAACTGACCACAGGCTGGAAACAGTGATGGATGTATAAAAAAAACTTTTGACCTTCAACATTGATTGAAAGTCACTAAACTTTGTCATTCTATAATTATCTCATATTTGATTTATTAATTATAAAGTTCATCTAAAACGTTATCAGAAGCTTCCAATAAAACTTCCTTATGAATTACTGTCTAATTTCTCTTTTCGTCACTAACCAAATGAGCTAAGGATGTAAATATAATTATATTTTTCCCAGTCATTGTGGCAACATGTGTTTAAAGTTTTCAAATAATGGGCTTCCTATGAAAAACAGATTGTAGCTATTATTTTTTTAGTTGTAATATGTGAGCTAGAACTCCAAACTAAATCCAAGCATGAAAAGTAACTGTAGAGTGGCATAATCTAGACTATGACAAATTTACAAAAATAAAATAAAATCTTAATTGGTTTTCTTTTTTGTATTATGTCAGCAACATTTCTGTTTACAAGAAGATGCAAATTAATCATCTTAAATGATGTCACTGTTCAGCTTTCATTGCTAATGTTAGATAATTTACGTTCAAATCAAGTGTCCATGTACTGACATTCTGTGAAATAGTTGTATTAGAGCCATTGTACACCCTGGCATTCACCTGTGTAAGTTCTTCCATCACCGTCTCGGGTATTGTTATTGGTTTACAACTAAAAGATTATTTATTTGAAAATATATCTTAAACTATACCTCATTTAATAATATTAAATATACACTGTGAGAAGAGTAAAAAGTTGAATAAGGGGATCATTTGTTATATGAAAATATTTCATGAAAACTGAAATTGTAATCAAACTGTTTTTCTAAATATAAAAATGCAAACATTGTGGTTACCTATTAAGTCTGGACATAGCTTTTGTAAATGATGTGTGTTGTTATGGAGTTGATAATAGTACTATCAAAATGTTGAATGTTGTTCACTTCCTAGTGTCCCAATTGATTGGGGTTTATGTTCCCTTTATAGATTATATTTATTTTGACAATATTTTATAACTAGTTTATCGTGATGGCCATATTATGGGCTGCTTACTTGAATATGTGGAGTGTTTCGCATCAATCGAGGAATGGTAGGATGAAATTATATATTTGAAATGTGCCCAAACATGGATTCTAACCCGAAAACTTTGGCCCATTAATCAAAAGGTCCGGATTATGAATCCTTGTCAGAGCAAATTTTCATTGTGTATTTATTACTATGATTTTTTTTTCTTCTTCTAAAACTAAGAAGTGATGTCTATTTTGTAAATAAAATTTTCATGTATATTTTTCGGGGATTCACCCGTGTTTAAAAAAAATATATATTTCATTAGTTAGCACTACTTTATAGCTTAACAAAAAATATTTAGATTTATTTGCTTGATGTGAAATTTATGTAAACTGTTAATCATTCACTATATTCATTAGTATGTATAATTAAAGTACATTGATGACATTTGGTTTTATTTTCAAGAAAATAAATTTCCGACCAATCATTAAGTCGATTAGCTATTTGTTTCATAAGTCAGCTTTCATGGGATGAAACAGACACATAACACATGAGGTGTGCACCTTTGGTGATTGAACACTTGTTAACAAGCACAAGGTGCACAACACTTTGTTGTATTTATTATTATTTAGCACCGCGTCTTACTACTCGTTCGGCTTATACGCTTTAAGTACTAATTACGCTGATGGATTAGAAATTGAGAAGGTTGAATTAGAGGACGTGAACCCGCATTTGCGTGGAGGGAAAGTGGAAAACCATTTAGGAACACCCCCCCCCCACCCCCCTAGTTCACCCAACTGTGATTCGAACCTCAGTCGCCCTGTCCTCAACAGTCGAGCTCAACACGACTAGCGCGTTAGCCAACTACGCTCCCGAGGCGGGTTGCAACATGCACCATGTGCTGCGTCGTGATTGGGTAGACTGGTTCACAACTCCATGTTTGATGTGCAGCAAGCATTTAGTTGTTGATAAAATGGGCTAAACTGCGATTTTCCATTAATAGTGACTGGCAGTTACCGGACTGGTTCACTCTACTATCCTATCGATGATTTCATTGGAAATCTAGTGATAGAATTCCTTTGGGGATGATTGGAAGAACGTCTATTTTGCTTGAATCAATTAATTAATGAGAAATCTTCCCTCTTCCTGGTAACCTCGGCTGTGCAACACAAAAATTTTCTTGATTTTCAGTTTGTATTGTCCCAGAAAGCTCCCTATTGCGTTCTGAAATTTCTCAGTAGTTCATGCAATGCAGCAGCAATTCTGAGGCTGGCTGTAAGGGGGTTTTCGTTGAATACTGTTTACCGTATCCACGTTGCTGAAAACTTTTCAAACCAAAGATGGATGAATAAAAAGTCAGAAGTTTATATTTGAATGATAAGGCCATTGGCTTTAGCAGCAGATCCAATCTGTCCTGTTCTGCTAATTCCTCCATGAAGCTGGTAAGTTTGTTGTAGTTGGAGAGGATGGATGAAATAGAGTTATATCGAACTGTCCAACAAGTTGGAGATGGTCTGTCGCTGACCTGACTATGAAGGTTTTAGACAGTATGTCTTGGACCAGGCTTAGTGCATTATAGCATCGGTAAATTTACTTTACCGTATCCTGCTCATTAAGACTCAAAGAATGAACCATGCAATGAACAAAGACAGTTCTCGGTTTTCCCATATTCACTCTGATATAAAATCTCCTGCCATGTTCTGAGCACTGTCCAAACATTGGCCTCTGCAGTTAGTGACCAATGGATTGAATCTGCAAAGGACATACAAGATGGTACAGAACAACGTCTCAGACTCTGTATTTATTGTCTCATAGAACTCCGGAAGCATTTATTATACAGGGTGCCCACCTTTAAACTAGACTATTGAATATATTATATGTCTCATCCAGGATGATCGCATAGTGTTTTGGATAGTTGATCCAGAAGTCTGAGCACGAGTCACATGATGACTCTAATCTCCAAAATCTGGTTGCAAGTCTCATGAGAGCACAATTGAATTAATCCTGACCCAACCAGTTCTTAAACCCATTCCCTGACGCGTGTTTAGCACAGTGATCTACTCAAGACTTACACCCATTTTTCTACTGGTATATTCTTATCCGAAACATATTTTCGCTACTCATTTTCTCATTTATTGCTTGACTCATGGTCATTGTCATTTAACTTGTAGCCCCACCTATTAGCTTCAATATGAAGTATTCAGACTGGCTAAAAGTGCAATGATTCATTAATAGATGGCACTACAATAACTTATTGCAATGAAGCGTTGACTTGAGCCCAGCGGTGTATCCAGGGGAGGGGGCCGGGCCCCCCCCAAATCTTAAAATGAAAACTCAGTGAGTAGCTGTTTTTTTAATTAGCACCGCGTCTTACTACC
>CABFOV010003463.1:50306-65477 GCA_902141375.1 Timema poppense | reverse complement strand
CATGAACTTGATATGTGACTATGTCAAGTTTGAAATAAATCAGTTAATACATTAAAAAGTTATGGTGAAACATATCCACCGCAGATAAAAAGACAAATGTAAATCTGTGTAGCTAAAACGGATAACTTGCTTTACTCGTCCAATAAATCAAACCACACCATTATGTTTTATTTGTTTTTAAACTTTAATAATATTTTCTATATTGCCTATAAAGTGAGTCTACTTTACGACTGCGCAAGAGAGAATTTCCCGCCTAAAATTGTTTTTTCCTTCTGTCGCCTAAGCAAGCGTGTGGGGCCCTCCAAATTTTGTGACCGCACATTTCCACGTCCCTAAGGGGGGTCCTTAAGCCGGCGCTCAACATGCGGCATTCGCCGAATGGAAAATATTCGCCTCTTCACGAACTGATTGTAAAACATCTCGTCGAATCATGAGCAGACTTTTACATACATGCGCCTATTTGATAAACCTCAGAGTCACTATAGAATCAAGAAGTTGCGGTCTGGAACGGCGGAGATTCGTTTCAAACATGGAGGATGAGATAAATATTTATGGTTGTGACCCACAAATTGCTGCAGTGGCATTAAAAAAAATCGCCATCTTCTCGAGTTAAAACCAGTTTAGCATGTAAATCTCATCTGCATCCAAGCCACTTCTTCTACTTTCTTTAACTTTATTTAGATACGTTCTGAACGTTTCCATTAAATAATTTTTTTCTTCTTAAAGTCGTTAAAAGAACAATCTACGCTAGATTTTTGTTAAATACGCTTTCAGCAACCATAAATATAATTTCTATTACTATGCAAATCATGAGCTGTGTTCCATTTAGCAGGTTAGTTTTCATAACGGTCCAAAAATCACAGGACCAAGACGTTGGGCCACTCCATTTCCACAGTAAACACACCATACTACTGACAAACATTGATACAAATGTGTGGACGGGGCAGAAGTTCGAGGTAAGGCGAATAGCTCATTCCCTTTAATGTGTGATAGATTACCGACAACTGGCGGGAAATGTTTGGGGATCAGCGAGTGATGACAAATTTTCGTGGAATAACAAACATTAGTCATAATTCACCCATCCACACTACGAGGTATTTGCAGAATGATACACATTCTTTACTCAGGATTTGCCGAATGCCGCATGTGTAGTGCAGGCTTTACTATATTTACAATTGTTTAGTTATTTATTTATTAGTCTAAAATGCATAGTATTCTGTATATTTGTCAACAACTGTAAAATAACAGGTAAAGAGTGGGAGTGAAAGACATTAGTGGATTTGGTTTACTTCAGCTTTATAAAAACTGGTAGAGCTTTTCGTAGGTAAATAATGGCACAGTGAAGTATACGTGACCACTCATATTAAAAATAGTAAGCTTTGATATCAGAGTGACAGTCAACTTAAAACATCTAACTGAATTAAATAAAAGTAAGAGAAATTTTACGCTGGGACAATATTGTTTTAAAAACAACATCTCCAATCAATACTATAGATAATTGAACCCTGACTACCTGTATTAGGGTACTAAGTACCCATAGAATGGCCGAACGTGCACACAACTCTTATTTACCCCATGAAATGCGTCGGTATATATGTCAGAACGAAATGAAACAATTTTTACACTTACCTTAGATAAATATGTGAAGTATTTATAAAATAATTTATTTAGTAAAAATCTCAATACAAAATGTTATTTAATCTAAAAAAATATTATATTTATCTATAATACTATGGAAACATCGTATATTTAAATTCATATGAAAATATTTGGGGATTAAAAATAGTTTATTAACTACTACCAAGGCCTCTGGAAAACTGAGAAAATATGTGAAATTTTCAGTGTCTTAATAAATTATGGAGATTGTAGGAAATTTCACAAAACAATAAAATAAATATTTATATATTTTCAAATGTTTTGGACGTTCTACTACAAACCTTAACTATCAGATGCTTGGAAAAAGAATTGAACTAAAAAACTAGCTACGCTGATTCGATTGAATGTTTTAAGCCCATGTTTCGCTCTCGCCATTAAACTTTGGGTTTTGTGATGACGTCATATATTTCCCAAGCAAAATAATCCCTTCCTATTTTAAAATAACCTCACACTAGTCCATTTTATATAAAAAAAAAATTGTCCTTATAATCTACTCTAATTTTGTCTGAAAAGCAGGGAATTTTTAGTGCTAACATAGTGGCAACTCTAACAAGTAGATATTCCTCCATCTTCTTTATAATGACCACGGCAACCAGTGGATTCCGTAGAGCTTCTCGGGGTTAATTAATTAATGATGGGGGTGTAGAACATAGCCGATTAAATAAGTAGACATTTATGAAATAGATGCCGAAATTTTATTTTAAATAAACACTAAGACATTTTGAACCACTGGTTACATAATGAAAATAAAATAAATTACTTAATACATGAAGATGGATAAATTGTTGATGTGTTGGTAATTTGGCCACATTGTCTCCATTATCTCCCACCTATCTCTAAACCCTCTTTGACCAACACAAAAAGAACCCGATTATTCGTACTTCTGAATATAGGTCTTGTCAGTTCGCGTGCTAACCGGACAGTGTGTTTCGTCTGACGCTTCACTTCACATAATATCAAACCACAGACGATAAATCAGATGTGCTGATTGGCTAGCTATTCGAGCCAAACCGCCTCTCTCCACACGTGCCAGCCACAAGTGCATCTCACAGCTTCCGGGTACATATACAATAAAATAGCATGATACTTAAAAGTGAAATGTAAAAGTAATAAATTTAGATGACGCTAAGATTCCAACAAAGACTCTACAAGAATTAAAACTACAGGATTTAAAAGTTAAAGGCCTAAAAATGAAGTTAATGAATTTAAATTTAAAACATATATTGCTTACAACTTTGGTTATGATTTGGACAACTTATAATTAACATTAAGCCCCACACTTTCTTATAATTAACCATTTGATAGTAATATAGAGATTAAATTAGTCTTGAAAATAATAAGTAATACATTGAAGATGCTGAAGGCTATTTATTAAAATAGGCCTAACTGATTGGAAAACAATAATGTACTACAAGTCTAGAACTCTCAGTATCTTTATTATGTCAACATGTTTGCTTATAAACTAAAGGGGGGATTTTGGTAGAATGATATATAAAATGTCACTTAATATCTTTGAATATTATAAATATTGGGCACTTGCAAGCCTATTACAGCTATAATGAATTTAGTGGTTTTAAGAATAGTATTTAATTATTAACAAAATAAAAAATGGCAAACTAATATATATATATATATAAAGCAAATGGTTGAAATAAAACCTAAAACCCCAACCACTTTACACAACCCTGTAAGACATTTGTTTATGTAGAAAAAAATAATTATTTTATGCTATTATGCTAAAACATTTATTCGTAATTTTAATGTTTTTTTTCACACTTGAATGAAGAGTTTAAAAGAATTAATTAAAATAATGTTATTGTCAAGAGAAACAATGATTATAATCGGATTGATTTTGTGTTTACTGTATATATGCACATTATTATGCAGTCAGGTATTATATCTAGTTAACCATGTATAATTCTAGGAAGTCTATTTTTTTATATTAAATTTTACACAGATATAAAGTTACCTCTTTTTGTTATTATAGTAAAGTTTTTAATATCCTCCTAAAACTCAAACAAACTTTATTTTCCTCCATTATATGGTGTACTTTTAGAACAGAATACTTATTTTATTAATTTTGTGAATACATCTATTGGTTTGAACCTTTAAGACATTTTGTTTTGTATAATAAATCATTTTATGGTTTTTCAATATGAATTAGAAGCTTAAAAATATCTCAATTAAAATTTCTTATCCAGATACGTTCAGTTTTGTAAGTAATTAAAACGTATATTGGAAAACATTTCTTTTCAGAAAGTAGCCTCTTAATCATTCCGCTTTCCTTGAGATCAGGTCCTCTTATGCCCCCTTCACCTCCACCAGGATCTACCCTTATATTACCACCCGATGAAATTAACTGTACCATCGGAAGTAGAGCAGGGCTGGTCTTCAAGTAATTACATCAGTTCAAAGTTTTAATGGAAACGTTTCTTGTGTTTTTTATTGTTCACTCAAGTTTCACATCAATACGTCCATGAAAAGGATTGGCCCTCTCTTCTTTCACTTTTAAAGGGGTTGAACATTAAAATTTAATTCAGCTCATTTGAAGCCGCTATCCTGGACTAAGCAAGTATTTCTGCTTAGCATTGCAAGCCTACCAGTAGCGTCGACTTTAGGCCTTTAACTACTCCTAGACGGGATGGGAGTAGTCACAAGATAAGGGATGTAATTTAAGTGTGAGAGATGCTTCAAACGGAGGGAGAAACCTAAAGAAAGGGAAGTGAGAAGAGAGTACTGTGGAATGAGAACAAAATTAATTTCAGACGTCACTTTCATGTCAGTGTGTTTATAATTAATATCCTTACAACACATTCCTTTAAACGAAATGTCGAAAGCTACAAAATCGTCTCGAATATAATAGTATACTTAATATATACATCCAGTTATTTAAAAATAAATCATTCTTGGATCATGTTAATTGTGAAATTTTTCAAACCCTAATTTTTATATCATAGGTTAACACTTCTTTAGTAATAATAATTACAAACGATAAGCGTTGGCATTTGTCGATTAAACTTTATGCTTAATTAAGTGCATATACTAATATATAAATGCATACTATACATACAATACATACCATTAATAGCACACATACCATACATAGCATACATAACATAAAGAACATACATAACCTACATTATACATGCATTACATACATTACATATATTTCATGCATACATTACATACATACAATTACCATACATTACATACAAACAATTACCACATCACATACATACATACATACAATTACAATACAATACATGCATGCACGCATGCACATATACAACATTTAGCAAAGTATAAATTAAATAAATGTGGTACTAAACACACGAATATTTTGGGAGCACGTTGAGGTTAATATTTTATGACAAATGCTAACAGACTCAAATATACACCCGGAGAACATTGAAAGATCAAAATATCACTAAAATAAAAAATCATAAGTACACCTAGACCATGTATCAAAAGTACATAGGGAATAAACAACAACTGCATAATGTGGCAATATGATAAACATGTATTGTAAACAACCCCTTCCTCTTTGCAATAATTACAATAAACTAAACTACAGGGATATGTTAGTTTAGGTTGGTTAGGATGGAAACACAATTCGACTGAAATTGAAATATAGAAGTGTCGTTCGTGAACGAATCAACGAGTGGTGTTGGCAAATGGGGCTCAGAGATTATAAACAGTTGTGTTCTTTTGATGCACCTAACTTGTGTGCTTCTGATATACTCCAAAGTAGGCATAAAAGTTTGGCCTATGAACAGTCAGTACATCGATACTATTAAATATATAGGGGAACTGTTAGCACACCTGATGCCTTTATCACGTGGCGGAAGGGTAAGACCCAATATACTAGGGCTATTTTACAACAATAATGTTCTATATTCTACCTAAAGGGTTATTAACGCTGGTATTTTTTTTAATAGTTAATGCTTTGTATAATTTTCTCTTATATTTGAGTTTCTGATTCTCCCACATCAGTGTTCATGTGGACCAAACGTCAAGTTTGGTTTACCACTGATGAGGATATAAAGGTTTGAAGTTTTACCAAACTGATTCCCACTCACCCATCTTGGAAATTCAGCTACATATCCGCTACATTCTACTTTGAACATTCAAGCACCTTTAGTATACTAATATATTGTTGATATCCTAGACGGTTAGTATCAAGCTGTGAAAAAATTGATTATGTTCTATTCAACACTGAACTTATAGCTTACGAATAAAATAGGTATTAAAAAACTTAATTTATTATTATTATTATTATTAATTTATCTGAAAACTCAAAATTCTTGTTTTAACCTATATAAACCAATATTTAAAGTTATCACAAACTGACATGCGTTGATTATCCTCAGGATCTATACCGACAACTGAATAAAAATCATATGTTTTAAAAATGACAGCAAAAACGCGAGAATCTAACCCGGCACCTCTGGCTTTGCACCAGTGCTCTTCCGTAACAATTAATGAAAATTGGCCGTGGATACGAGACTAATCATGATGGCTCAGTGATAGTGGCACTCAAAGCCAAAGGTCCTGGCTAAATTTCCCGTGCCCAGTCTGTCAATTTTCACTTTTGAGTTCATTCATTAAAAAAGAAGTCGAAAGATGAGCGCGGCAGACGTTTTACTAGTGTCAGCAGTGTAAAGTGGTGTACTCTAGTACTTTTTAAATTGCCAAGTCCATGTCGTGTTTGTCTTTCTATTTGTTTTTATCTCTCTTTTTTTCTATCTTCTTCTAAATATAAAATTAAGTTGTTTCAAAACAAAACAAAATATTAAAGAATTCCTCAAAGTGTTGTATGCAACCTATATAAAATAATGGAAAATAAAAATATAAGTGAGTAACTTAATAAAAAAAACTTTATCAGAATCTATTGCAAAATGCTTAAGAGAACAAACAAGAGACATTATTAGACCAAGTACGGTATCTCTAATCCACCCCTTTCTTATAAAGTAATATTTTTATCTTGTAGGAAACACTTATATCACTAAGAAAGGATACCATTGCAATCTCTGCCACATAATTCCCACACGACAATAACGCGCTCTATTCTTCGCTTAGCCGAGGATAACAGCTTTCTGCAATGGGATATTAACAAACAATAAACAAGCAAGTGGAAAAACCTGCTCGCAGCGGTGTTCAGGTGGACTAAACCTTTATCTCCCCTAGTCTGGTTTGCTGGTCACGGTCAGAATACGAATAACGGCTGAGTGCACTGATTGGCAGGAGTTTTTTACTTAGGTTTTCCCCCTCTTTCCCTCTCCATGCAAATGCTGGTACGTTTCTTAATAATACTTTCCTAATCTTTAAACTTCTTCATAAGTTAACAACCTGAATGTTGGCTTTATGGGACTTCTATTTATCAGGAGCTGGGCATCCACTCAGACCTTCGGCTGGTTAGTGTTTCCTGCACCATCTGATAAAAACCGCATATATATATAATAGGGGAGTTTGGGATGTGTTGTTGCTCCCCGTTGCCCTCCCCACTGAATTTCTATTAATGCGCATGATAGGGCCTACCAATTTTTCAAGAAAGTTATTTTCACATAGCTTTCAGTCCTTTTACATAAAAAAATCGACATGGGACTCCCGGATTCACTTCCACTCCGAAGGAAGTCTCGCTCCCTCATGATAAATCCGTCTGCCTCATCTGGATTTGAATCAACGAATATTGGGTCCTGAGGAGATCACTTTACCCAAAAATCATCGAGGTCGACATTTCCACCAAATTAGTGTAATTATACTGATAGTTCGGAATGTCAGCAAGACGCGTGGAAAAAAATGAAATATTAAAAAATTATTTTTGGATAAAAACTTTTGTAAAATAACATATCTTTGAGAAAAAAGTGCATATACGTAGATACATCTTTAATACAATTACACATTATAGATAACTTGTGTGGAAAGTAAACTCACGGTTAATATGAGGTATTACCATGCATGCATCTGACTCAAGGAGCTCAAATAAGATCACGGACAACTTCCCAATAAATGTTTTTCACTCTATCATGTAGTTTAACACACTCTTCTCATATAATACGGATGTCAGAATAGCTAACAACAAAACATAATATAACTAGCAAGGATAAAAAAACATAAAATAAGGAAATTTGTTTAGTATCTTTATCATTGCCTTAGATCGAAGGCATAATATAGTTTAATTATTTATTCATAACTAGGAGTTGATATTAATTAAAATAAAGTACGCGCAATCTTTGCTGTTATTTAAAAGAAGGGTAGACAAATATATCCCCTTTATAAGATTCACTCAAATTGAGCTAAACTCTATTTAAAATTTGTGGCTTGCATTTATATTTGAATGAAATACAAGTTTGTAAAGTAGTAAATGAGATGATATAACTGAACAAATTCCACGATATAAAAACAGTTTACACACGGTCTATAATGGGTCATTTAAAGCTACCGTAGGGGTTCGTTGTCAAACAAAATTCCTAGCTACCCTCTTATATGAATAACTTAAAGCTACAGTAAGGATTACCGGTGACCAGGGTAAGGTGTCGGACTTCTGTGCTGGGGTCCGGGGTTCAATCCTCGGTCCCGGCAAAGATTTATCTGATTAACAAACCCTTCCTTCACCTCTGACAAGACATGTATTAATCACAAATTGTGAATGTGTGGAATGCCAGGCCTTCACCGTGGTTCGGATTCCACGTTAAACTGTAGGTCCTCCATTTCATCTCACAATCACCCTACCATTACACATTAGTGTAAGTGCGTATAACCCGAACGGGTAATAGTAAGATGTGGTTCTAATAATAATAATAATGGTAATAATGATATTAATAATGATAATAATGATGATAATAATAATAATACAGTAGGGATTCTTTGTCGATTATCATTGCTACCTACTCTCTTATATACATAATGTAAAGATACATTAGGGATTATTTAACAAACATTAATTTTACTGCGCTCTTATATGAATCATTCAAAACTAAGTATATATTTTTCACTCTATCTACAAAACTACCTTTGTCTATTTATGGGTCAAACTTTGGTAAATTTTTAAGTAAAAATCAAAATAGGCTGTATGGAAAGTTATCACATAAAATTTGCAACAGTTTGCTAAACAGGTTTTAATTTATTTCATTTATTACTGTCATAATTGCTGTTACTATTTAAAAAAAGATTATTTTACTACTGATAAAATAATATATATTTAAAAAAATAATCAGTTTTAAACAACTTTAGTACCTAAAATATTTAAATGTAAAGGAACATTAAAATCGCTCTAAGGTTGGCTTGTGTGTGTATAAAATAGTCCTATTTCAATATTCCCACTGTCTCACTCAGCAAAATTTTTGCTTCGCATTTTCACTTTTATTTCATGATACTCATATCGTCACAGATTCTCCAATTTTATGGCTCATTTTACGGATTCATAAACAACCACCTCGCTTGAGCCAAGTAAAATCCTGAATTGCAAAAGAAAGGGAAAGCGAATAGGGGTTAAGACCCCCCTCCTCCCTCTCCAACAAGTTAAAAATGATCCCAAAAAGTCTTCTCACGCTTGAATAATATAAATGGCAATCTTACGTGGAACAGAAATGTGAACTATATATCTCTTTATAAAGGTCGGACCCATTCTAGGAATCAGGCACGACCCAACACCTCTGAAACTTTAGAGAACATTTTTAGACTAGATAAGACACTATTTTTAAAGGAACGAACGTTGAAATGGAAGCTATATTATATCATGGCCTTAAACTATTAATATATTTCTTCTTTTTCTAACTTTAAAGCCATATTTACATTTCATTTGTTCGCTTTTGAAATTTCTAGTCAGAAGTGTGTATAATAAGATAACTTATTCAACACAAAACTATTATTATTCGTCGCAATACTCTCGTATATATAATAATAATTATTACTATTTTTACTCCTATTTACAACTATCTTTAAAAATGTACAACTAACACAAAAATGGACAGAAGATTGGTTTTTGAATATTACTTTCGGCTAAATGTTTATTATAAGCGATGTCAAGGTTCCTATGTTCAAGCCCTTGTACTTCTAGTTTTTTGTGTGTGAAGCAGTAGGCCTAGACCTGGTTAAAACTCATCTTCGTTAGGACAAATGAAGAGCTACTTGAATATATAAGTAGCAGCGCCGGTATATAAAACTGAGATTAATGGCTGGAGGTTTTAATATGCTGACCACATGAAAACCATTATCTTCGATAACGGTGGCGACCTCTCGGTCGGTATAGCTAGCTTGTGGACTCACGCCACGGATTACTTTTTTAATGTATATATTATTATAATATTGTAATAATTTAATGTAAGACTTTGATGGTAGCCTAATTTAAAATACCCCGTAAAGGATGTTGTTTGATAATTTATTTTTAGTTTAATTGTGTCCCAATGCCCATTGCTGAAATTAGAATACCTGCATAAATAGGATATGGATATAGTTTAGAGGAAATGTACTTGCATCTTCTTGGAGCCACAGTGGGAAACCAGTAAGGAAAAGCACCTCAACAAATCCTACTTGAATTCGAAACCTGAACCAGTCACAGGAAACCCGCACCAATGAAACTGGAACTTTATTATATGTGCCCACAGGTACTATTTTTATGGAATATAATGGAATTATGGAATGTATATTTTATTTTTTCATACCAGACTTCTATGCTGGCGGCCGGGGTTCAATCCTCGGTCCCGGCACAGATTTATTTGATTACCAAACCCTTCCTTCACCTCTGACAAGACATCTTGTGAATGTGGGGAATGCCAGGCCTCCACCGTGGTTCGGATTCCACGTTAAACTGTAGGTCCTCCATTTCATATCACAATCACCGTACCATTATACATTAGCGTTAGTGCGTATAACCCGAACGGGTAGTAAGACGCGGTGCTAATTATTATAATAATATATTTTCATACTATGAAATTATTTTGATCATGAACATTTTTTTATCTTGAATTTATGTTGAATCTTTATGTTTAATGAACCCGCGAACCCAAAAATGTGGATCTTTCAATCCTGTTTGTCTCCATGTCTATCTGTCCTCATGCCGACAATCTAAATAGTTTGATAGATATCTTTAGAACCTTATATTTAGGTTGTTTTATTTTTACCGCCGAGTCTTACTACCTGTTCAGGATACATGCATATGTACTAATTACGTTGGTGAGTTAGGGATGAGAAAGGTTGAACTTAGAGAATGTGTGCTCGTATTTACGCTGAGAAAAATTGTGTGAAACCATTTAGGGATAAATCACCCTCAGTACACCCGACTCGGATTCAAGAACTGATATCTCTGTCATCGGCAGTCTAGTCTACTGTGAGAGTGACGCCTTAGATCATGCGGTCATCAACGTGGATTATTTTTATACATTATGCCCTTGAGCGTCCCTTCTAGCTGGCTATCTATTATAGGTATAGTTCGAAAATAAAAAAAAAGTTTTATTTAACATGCAGTCTAGGCGGGTATGGAATTCAAAGCTTAATTGATAATGAGTACGTCCACAGTTTTAATCTCTTGTTAACACGTATTGTTTAACCTTACCCTTTAGTATAATACAATCTGCCGTATCAATATAATAAAAGATTCAAAAGCCAAGTCTTGTAGCTATATGTTTAGTTTATTCTTTAAATACATATTTTTAAATATTTTAAACAGTAATAATCGTGTCTCTAACCTAGTACACTATCTATAGTATGTCCTACAAGTCTCTTCCCAAAGTCAAGTTGATGCAATTTCTTTTGAATAAAGCAAGGATTTTAATTTATGACAAAAAGGTATTCTTCCCTCAAAACTTCATTAATTTGGTCTTATGTCACCTACTTAATATGGTTTGACATGTATTTATAAAAAGCTAATTTTGTTCTATTAAACCAATTACTTTATGTAGACGTGTTTATTGAAGACATACGAAAACACTTTTTTTAAAACTTACAAATATTTAACACTTGCACGTATCTAGCCAACTATACAGTTTAAAAAGTTATATAAATTAGATTTTATAATTATGTGTTTATCAATATTAACAAATTTATTCAATAGTAAAAATCACATTAACTTAATCAGTTTTAAACTGGACAGTAATACTATCTATAGCTTGATTCTTAAAAATAAATTAGTTGTGATTTTAGAAAATTAATTTTATTTAAAAAATCATATTGGTCATGATATAACTGATTTGTTGGAATAGCTCGACCTCATTAAGTTTATTACATCATCACTTAATAAGCATGACTGTACCACTCACTCATCACATCAAATTTTAAAAATAGCATTATTTATAGCTATATTATTATCCTAACTGACTATCTCTAGTTTAAAAGCTTTCATCGTAAAATTGTTGCTGCGTGCTATGATACATTTTGTCTTAACGATTTTATCAAGACAATGATAACATTAGCAACCGTTTAGGACCTTATATTCGTCACTCACGCACACCTTATTATAGTTATTTTAAAAAAATACCCCCTGCAAACTTTCGAACATTTAGCCTCCCCCTCCCCCGCAAAAAAAAAGATTTAATCTTTTTTTGGGTTGTTGAAATTAACTACTCAGCTAAGTGTAAACACAAAATAACAAAGAGAGTTTATTCATGTGAACGTATTTACAATTTACAATACCTCTTTGTATATAATATTTGATGTCAGAATGCAATCATCTTGAAGTTATATTTTTCTTTTAACTTAAATTTCAAACAAACAATGTGTTTAAACGTAAACTGAGTATGCTATGACAGAAATCGGTAAAATAATCCTATCCACTGATACCTTATTCATCGCTGTAGGCCTTGTATTTGTTGAGAAAAAGGGATGTTGACAACAGAAATAATATATAGGATTTATACAGTAGTAGTGTTAAATATAAATTTTATCTTGATCATGAAGATAATGTGACTTCTTAGGCCTAATTTAATAAATCAAAAAAATATTCTTATCTGCTCAGCCCTATTGGCCATAGATTTTTATGTTTCTAGCGATAGGCACGAAATATAACATCTTAATATCACCTGCTTCAGTGGCCGCATGATCTGAGGCGTCAATCTCTCTATAGACTAGACTGACAGTGACGGGAGGATCCGGGTTCAATCCCAGTTGGGTGTAGTTAGGGTGGTTTTACCTAAATAATTTTCTACTCTCCCACCACGCAAATGCAGTTACACTTGATTTACATTTAACCTTCCTAATACCTAACACACTAAAGTAAATAGTACATAGGCGTTTAACGCGATTGGGTAGTGATCGGGTGCTAGTAAAATATAAATATAATTTTATAGGTGTATTGTATTAAATTTTATTAATTAACTAGCAATAATAAATGAGTAATAACTTTTTATTTATTATCAAGGCTCAAAGGCAATATTCATTTAATTTTATCAATAATTAATGATAGTTGATTTTACTATATTTAGAAGTATGAGAAAGAAATTACAATCTCATACAATTTTTTCTAGACTTGTTGAGAAATGATAATAAGATATTCTTTGTCTGATTATTTTGTTTGTTTACAAACCATGTTTATTAGTCCAGATCATTTGATAATATCAGAATAATCGCTCTTAAATGATATTAGTCAAAATAATGATTATTTCTTGGGAAGTGCATGTGAAAGGCGACCATCTTTAGTGCTTCTCCCGCATCTTGTGAGGAGCGAAGAAGACCCCATTGTCTGGACCCACAATCCTCCATAGATCAGTGAGATCACGTCGACCAAAGAGGAAGAAAAGACGGGAGGGAGTAAATAACTGGCTATGGCTCTCTGATTACCTCCTGTAATGGACCACAGAGAAAGATGGACGATGGTGCTATTGAATACCCGCCACTCGCAAGTTGTCGGAAACTTACGGCTTGTGCGGCCTTTTCCAAAACTACCCACGCACCACTTACACGCCGGTTCCTTCTCTCCCTTCTTCTATTATGTTCATGTTATTGTTGTCATATAAAAGTAAAGGGACAAGGTTCTGCCAATGTATCGTATTTGAAAGAATAACGGAGTGAAGAATGGAAACGCTTAAGGTGTGGTAGAAGGGAGCGCCAGTGTTTTTTACAGTTGTTATAGAATTTAAATTTTTTGGCAAAAGTAAATCAAATATTTCTCCAGTAGCAACATATAGTTAAATTTTCTGTACATGCTAATATCAACAGATTTTGAATATATGTCAAGGATGTGCTGGAATGTTGTCAAAACTTTTTCTCTTTACTTAAAAAGTTTTGACAGAGAGCAACACGCTGTGCACAATTAATTGCAAAGAACATAGAAAATAAAAACATGTCCTTTATCGTATCAACGATGCTTTTTAATGTCATACTAAAACAACCATTATTTCAATTAGTCTTGTTTTATTATCTAATTTCACTACTTAAAACTTGACATTTTATATTAATTGAAATATTTTTCAGCATATTGCTCAAAATAAAATATTTCACCAGTTAATATGTTTTCAAGAATAACTATCAAAGCAAGTTTATAAAATATACATAATTTATTTTTGACACAATACAAACTATAAACTATGGTATATTTTACGATAAAATATAATGCAAACCAATCAATATTTGGTCGTTTATTTTAGACCATATTTTTAAATGAAAGCAATATATCATATTATTAATGTTCATTTATTATTTTAAATAAATACTAACCAAATATTAATCTGCTATTTTTTTTCATTTTGGTTCATTATTAAATCAAATTAAATAACCATAAATGTTTAACTTGGGTAATTTTGGTAAATTGTTGTTTGAAGCGAGTGATTTAGATATAAAAATATCACGGGGCTTAAACCTAAGTGGGATCAAAAATTTAGAGTTTAATAACGCTTGGGATGTTTGTTCATTGTTAAGTATTTTGTTTTCTCGCTTCCGTTTCAAATCCCCAGTGCTGCTAAAGCGGCCCATCCACGTACTAGCTGGACTCAGTCATATTTCACCACACACTTTCTACCACCAGCACGAACGTACTCCTAACTTTGCACAAATATTTCAGTATCCTACAATGAGTCTGTCGAAGCAAGTCGCAGTATTGGTGATCATTTTAAGCTGGGTTTAGACTAGAAGAGAACACCGAACAGAACAAGTTCACGAACATTTCCAAAGAACGTGTTTGTTATTCTGTTAGCTGTGGCTGGACTGTCAAAACAAACAGAACACATTTGCAAACATGTAGCGTCATACATTTATTTTCTTCCACTTATCTCAGTTTGCGCTTCCATTTCGGCGTGACATTTGGTCCACTTTTCTGATGATGCGGGTTTAAATCACTTGCTGTCCTTAAAATGGCGAATGCACGAATTATGATTGTGTCTGGATGAAGATGCGTAAAATGGTTTTGAATATTATATTATACTGTAATACAGATAGTTTTGAATTTTATTTTCTTGCAAAAAAGTAATCTCTATTTCAAGATTGAAAAAAAAAAAAAAAAAAGGGTTAGGGGAGAAAAAAAAGCCGGTGTAAAAGATGATTAAAAAATTTAAAAAAATTTTTAAAAAAAAAAGAAAAAATTAAATC
>CABFOV010003463.1:26061-44716 GCA_902141375.1 Timema poppense | reverse complement strand
TTTTACAAACCCCTGTACATTGACTTTGATATAACTTTTACAAACCCCTGTACATTGACTTTGATATAACTTTTACAAACCCCTGTACATTGACTTTGATATAACTTTTAAAAACCCCTGTACATTCACTTTGATATAACTTTTACAAACCCCTGTACATTCACTTTGATATAACCAGAGTAAATTCCTTGTAACTTCCGTGACTTATCGGGCAGATTAATTACTGTGCTTTTACCCTGACCTCTGATTGTTCCTGAGACTTATACATTTATCCCAGCATTGCAGGGATCTAAAGAGTTGCATAGCAAGCTTTGAGGCAACCTTGTAACAATTTTCCGCGTCCGTAATCTGCAGCGGAAGTAGTCTCTCGTCTTAGGGTAGGATTCACTTACTTTGTAGTAAGTTCTGTCTCACATTGGCGTTGTGACTTGGGAAGATTACTAGTAGAGTTCAATTCCAGTTAGGGTCTAAAATAATAAGAAATAAGATCTCTTTTTTTCTCTTTTCACCCATCAGTAAACCACTCATTAATTTTAGGGTTGGATATCCAATTCCAAAACCCCCACGGGGCCACCCTATGGAACCCTAGATACCAAGTTTTAGTTAAGGCTTTACTCCAAGATACAGACAGATGGACGGACGGTCAGACGGAAATGAAACAATCACTTTTTCAAATTCGAGGGGTCATGAAACGTAAAAATTCGTCAAAATCTTGAGTTCAATATTTTGGACGATCACAATATTTGTAAGATAGCGAGAAAGTAAAAATACAATGTGTATTTAACATTTACTTTGTGAACGAATTGGCTATAATAATAATATTTAGCACCACGTCTTACTACCCGTTCGGATTATACGCTAATTGGCTATAATACAACATTATTACTTATGAACGAAATAAATTATTGAAATGAGACGCTTAGGTGCTGCAAACAATCTCAATCATGTCATTCCCATAAAATCTTCCTTGTAAGACCATTGTTTGATCCAAACTAACAGGATCTGTGCGCTGGCTGTGTCGTGTTGCAAACAATCTCAAACAGGTCATTCCCATATGAGCTTCCTTGTAAGACCACTGTTTGATTCAAACTAACAGGACTGTGCGCTGGCTGTGTCGTGTTGCAAACAATCTCAAACAGGTCATTCCCATATGATCTTCCTTATAACACCGCTGTTTGATTTACATTGATAGGACTGTGTGCTGACCGTACTGATACCATGCTCTGAAAGCTAATGACACTACATGGCCAGCACGCAGTCTTGTAAGTGTGAATCCATAGCATTGGGGGTTAATAAAACCAACTCATTGGAGGGAAATGTTCTCTATCCTTGTTTTTCCGCGGGCGCACGTAGCCACGGGTAGTTTAGCAAACTTCCTGGGTACCAGCCCGACTCAAGCAAGCAAGCATCAACGCCCAGGGCACGTGCATCCAATGTGCGCCCACATCAATTATTCCCGGTGAAGCGTGGGGTGATTCAATATTCACCCCCTGCTTTACTGAGCGGCCAACCGGCCCGGCCTCATATCTTCCAAGCCTCTTGGCTTCCCTTCACCCCTCCCTCAGACCACCGACCGAATACGTTTGATACGGTCAATGACTGTGGGTGAACCATCACTCCTCCTCCAAGCCATGTTCATAATCCAGCTCAACAGATTTCCACCCTACGCTAGTTGAGAATGATAGATAAGAGTGAAATAAGGTTCTTTCAGGTTTCACAATTAAAATAACCCTTTGAATACTTGAATATTTAAGGATAGTCAAGATTCAAGAGTGAAAAAATTCGGATTAGAAATTTCTAAATTGTGAGCATATATATATTTCTCAAGTTTTTAATTTGTAGATTTTTAGAGATTTAATATGCTTACTAGGGGATTAGCCCAACATAATTGTCGCACAAACCTGACAACCTAACTTTAGTCCATTACTGATACTGAATGTGAATCGACATAAAAAATAATTTTATCATTTTGTTAAAGTTTCTAATTTCTTTAGAAACTAAGTAATTAATATTAACAAAGTCATCGTTCAAAAATAAGAATCATGCCAATATGCCAAAGTTAACAAATCATGCTTATAATTTTCAATATTCGGTTTAGATTTTGAGATTTGGTATTTGTAGGTAAAATGTAGCTTAGGATTTGAGAAAAAGTATACCTGACCCATATCTAGTTTTTGAATGTGTTTTTCCTATTTCTTCAAACAAATCAAGTGGAGTGGTTTAGTGATATACTTTAATTTGTTTTTGATAGGCCGTAAAAAATCTGTACGTACTAAATAATCAAGCAATTGAAAACTAGAACACACTTATTTTCTGTTGAATTTTTAAAACCTCTCTAATAGCGAACCATCATTAAAAGAGGTGAAGTTTACCTCACATTAACATGTTAATATTTAAACTTTCATCATCTTTTAATTAATTTTGTTACTCTCCTTTTATGAGCTTTTTGTTTTGCCGCATAAGTAGTACATATTATGTTTATTAAATACAAACACACCAGAAATCCCCTCCTAGGATAGTCTTGGGACAAACAAATATGTCAGAAGATAATAGTATTGATATTAATAACTAAGGTGAATTTATTAAATATTCTACACGATACTGTTTAGTTTTTAAAATGTTCTTCTTTTAAAAACGTCTTGACATTTTTCTAAAGTATTTATAGTACACATGTATTTCACCGTGTTATAAATTTATATTAAATAAGAAAGAAATACCAAATACAAAAACAGACGCTATAAAAACAATTTCATGGTGTGAGCCCGCAAGCGAAAAATACCAACCGATGGACCGCCACTGTTAGCGATGATAATGCCAACATTTGGCGATAGAGGGTGTCATGGGGTCTCAGCACAACGAACCCTCCAGCCACTTGCTTCAGTTTTATAAACCTAAGCCGCTATTTCTTTTTTAAAGTAGCTCCTCAATTGTCCTCACGAGATTGAGTTGACCCTGTTCCAGACTCACTACTTCACGGCAAATCTGGGAACACCGGGTATCGAACCCAGGACCTCTGGATATGTGGCCAGGAACTCTAACCTCTAGATCACAGAGGCGGTAAAATAAGCACCATTAGTAGAATAAACTAGGGATGTAAAACTTGATTCTTCGACACCTCGAAACCCTCGATTCTTATTGGTATCTAAATAATCAAGAATCGATTTTAATATTACGATTCTCGATACTTTGAGTCTTAGCTCTCAATGAAAGTACTGTCAAGTAAGAAAATGGCAAAATTCAGAATGAGTATTAATCGGTTATCTCTCATTTTAGTTTATTTGACTTTATTTTGTCTCAATTAACGACCCTATTTGAAGAATTTTAAAAAACAGTTGTTTATTTGATCTTTTTTAAAATTATTTATAAATATTTGACTCAGTGAGGCTTTATTTTTAGGTAAAAATACATAATTAATATTTCAATTACTAATTATTTTATTGATTATGTATATTAAGCTTTAATACTTGGCAAAACTGATATTTTTCATTGTCAAAACTAAAAATGAACGGGAGACAATGACTGATTTTGTACTTTGCCACACTACTTTAATGCCGTTGCGATCTGAAAAGTATATCGCCGTAACCTAAAGTACGCCGCATCAAAAATGAAGCAAGATGACCCAAGATACGTTATATTCAATGGGGCATTGCATACACACGTCAGCTTTTGTGTCACCCACCTTCGTGGCGTAGTTGGCTATCGCTCTGGTTTCATGTTGAGCTAGACTGCCGAGGATGGAGTAGATCGAAATTCGAATCTGGGTTGGGTGAACTCATGGTTTTCCACTCTCCCTCTACGCAAATGTGGATTCACTTCCTTTTGAATCCGGCCTTCCCAAATCCTAGCCCATTAAAGTAATTAGTACTTAAGCGTATAGCCCGAACGGGTAGTAAGACGTGGTGCTAAATAATAAATAATAATAAATACAGGATTTTGTGTCGCCGTATTAGCACAACTGCCGGGCTACCATCCTCTACGTCACTGTGTCGGAACCTCAGAGTATATCACTGTCAGTATAAGTGTACATCTGTAGCAGGGAACATGTGTGTTCCTTATTTGTGATTGGGTATCATTTGTCTACCGCTTTATTTGTCCTTGAAATGGCATCACTATGAGTAAGATAATGCACGGATACATCACGAGGTGTGTAATAAAAGATACTGGCTACCTGAGCCTCTATTTCTTCACACCCTTTTCATGACGCGCGGCATATGTTGCTTGTATAAAAACAAAATGCCCATGACACGTGTCACGCTTGTCGCGCGTCAAGAAACGCCTGTATGAAAGAAAGGGTTTCTCATACAATTTGTTAGAAGAAGCTCCCTACACTCCAAAGCCACGTTGGTTACCACAGGAATGGTGTTGACGACTAGGACGAGAGAAACTAAAATTGTGTAATTGGTATGTTAATCTATTATATGTAGGGATGAAATACTTGTTCAAGATGTATTTATTCTTCTTTTTAAGAATAAATTAGATTAGGGTCTTTATAATTAATATTTGATATAATTCCTTCCAGGTTTTTATTGTGAAAGGCTTCATAATGTAACTGTCAGTTATAATTTTTATAGTTTTGGAATATGGCTTGAGTGTCATCCTTTGGTACAAACTAACTAAATGTTTTGTTGCATGTAGGTTGGTTGGTTCATGAATTGTTCCCAAGTGGTCTATGTCTAATATCCTGACAATCGTCGCATGGCCCGCATAGATTTTTTTGTTTCTGTTTAAGGTCCCAGTTGGTATTGAACTTATATAGTGGCCCCTTCTAGTTTATGGTGTACTGATTTGAATATAGCCTACTTGATTTTGAAACTATGTAACTTTTGCGGGTCCTTATGAACCTATTTGTTGTTTTGGTTAGCCAGTATAATATTCGAGGGATTAACTGGTGGTAGCTTACCCGCTTAAAAATAGCCCTACTACTTCTGAGGGTGGATACCACTGTTGTATGGTACTATATTTCTTATTATTATTGTGTCAAGTTTATTTAAATATACATTTATTTCCTAAAATAATTCTGATGGTTGATACTACAACAAGAGCTTGGAGAAAATTTGATTTAAGATATTATTATTGGGGTAGGTGCTAACATGTTTAATGGCTTTTACTGAATTGTTACCTTTTGTTTATTAAAAATGTATATACAAGGAAGAACATAACTTCGACCTGCTTATATATATATATATGTTTACTGCATTTGACATTTTTTAGTGTTTAAAAAAATTCAAATAGGGTAAATTATTTTATCACTTAGCTGAGCTCCTTATTCCTTTGGCACCTTATGGTTTATTTTATTGTTACAAACCATTTATGTGAAGTTCTTAAATATATATTAATTTTTTAGTCACCAAGGTCAGTGCACCTAGGTGATGGTTCACCAGCACCACTATTTTAAAGTGGTGGTTCAAATCCTTTTCTATTTAAAATGATTGTGGCTACTCATACGAAAAATAAGAACCCATTTAGTCATCTAACCTCGCATACACCTTATTTTCGCTTTGAAGATTTTTTAAAGAAAATCTAGACAAACATTGTAAAGCGATCAACATTGACAAAAGCTAATGATATGTAGTATATGTATGTAAAAATTCACAAAGTGTTAAATTAAAAGGGAGGACTTCAAAACACTTCCTTTAGCTTAAAAATATACGTAAAAGTAGACACATTAACTTTTTAAACTTCAGGGAAAGGCTCTTCCGAAGTATGATCGACTGTATATCAACAAACGGTAATTGATAAAAAGTGTGCTCGGCTTTGGTAAGTAGTGTAACAATAACTTTGGTCTTCTACAACATTCTGGTTCAAATATCGTTATTATTATTATTATTATTATTATTATTATTATTATTATTATTATTATTATTAGCACCGCGTCTTACTACCCGTTCGGGTTATACGCACTTACGCTAATGTGTAATGGTAGGGTGATTGTGAGATGAAATGGAGGACCTACAGTTTAACGTGGAATCCGAACCACGGTGGAGGCCTGGCATTCCCCACATTCACAAGATGTCTTGTCAGAGGTGAAGGAAGGGTTTGGCAATCAGATAAATCTGTGCTGGAAACTAGGATTGAACCCCGGACCCCCAGCAGGGAGGTCTGACATATTACCCCTAGACCACCAGGTCACTGTTAAGAGTTATTCCATATTAGATTAGTATCGAGTGATACGAACAGTGTCAAACCATCAGAGTTGAGCTCCAAACAAACTGATTGGTTCGAGTCTGTTTATCCTTAGTAGTCACGTGAGCAGTATCGTAAAAGCTTTTCTTCACTTCAATTATATTTGTCTGAATCAATAATCCTCCCCCCGGCGGAAAATGTCGCTTGTGGTGCTTATTCAGTTACAGCTACTGTCATTCAACAGTAAGAGCCTGTCACCCGTATAACGTCAGACTGGTGTTAGAGATAATTATTTAGCATTCACCTATATATTCAAGAATGTCAAATCAATTTAGGAAAACTGGAGAAGTTCTTCTAGCTTTTGTTTATGTTCCGTTGCTAATTTTTAATCTAGTCTCATTTATTTTTGCTTGGAATTTTATTTTGAGAACTAACTCCAAAAACTATCAACCAGTTCGGTGTCTGCGTTGTTTAACGCGCAACTCTCGCAGTGGGCTAGACTGTCGGTGGCGAGGAAATTGACGTTCAAATTTCGTTAGGGTGTACAGAGGGGATTTTATCCAAAAAGGTTTTTACCCCTCTTCTTCCGTGTAAAGGCAGGTACACTTCATCTAAATATAACCTTTCTAACCCCTAAAACCATTAGCGTACACATATGTATAACCCGAAAGGATAGCATAACTTGATGATAAAAACACAAACTCCAAAGACCCGAATTCTGCCTGATATATCCTCTCTGTGAGAACACAGACCACATGTATGGTCTGAATAAAAAGTAGGTCAGTGATGTCTTAACACATTTGCTCGAGGCAGAATATGATAAAACCAGGAGGTAGGGGTTGAGGTTTTAGAGAGGTAGGTAAGACTGGATAATCTTAACAAGACAGAAGAGGAAGTTTCCCAAAGAGGCTTTCGTGCCAGAGGTGGTCTAAGGCTTTTGCTCCGTTTAGGTAAACAATCTCAGTCCTCCTGTCTATAAGTTTCTCAACTTATTATATTGATGGCGAAACTAAAGTCATGCACCTCATATTGAAACTTTACTTTGCCGAATGTGAACTACTAAACAAACTTTGGTTCACAGTCCATGATTATACTTGATATTTTAGAAAAGTCCATATATTATACACATATATTATATTAAATATATATATGCTGTATATGATTCTATATGCATATTTAAACATAAGTTTATTATTTACAAACATGTTTATATTTGCTATGTAAGGGGGTTGGATGTTCCAGTAAGTATAAATGTCAATAATTAATCATATGTGTGTGGTGCAATGCTTAATTAGATGATATATTTATTTTGGTACATTTCAAAATCTCCTATAAAAGTACATATTAGGCGTGGATGCAGAGATAAAGATAAAGTATATTTCCAATGCATTCTTAGCTCTGGCTTGAAAGGCAAGTGCTCACTTCCCACACTGGTGAAATGGGGGAATTATTCACAATGTCGTTTCTCATTATTTTTCTAAGAGGATTCTGGAAAATGTTCTCTTACTATCTGTATAAGGCATCCTCCTCTTATGTCGTTTATAAATAAAATGTTGAACGTACAAATATAATATTATAAAATAATTACGCATTGGTTTAAAATGTAAAGGATAAAGAGTAAAATATAACCTTAACGAAGCTTATGTCTTAGAAAACCAATTTCGCAAATATTTCTAACACAGAGCTAGACTAATTTTATTTTTATTTTACTATTATTATTATTATTATTATTATTATTGTTTTTTAAATTTAATACTTATTTTAAAAGAAGACTTGGATTTATTGAATGATCACACATCGATAGTTTTGGAGTAAATATAAGAAAAGTAAAGTTACTATAACGCAACAAAGAACTTAATAAATCCACACAAAATTTTATCCCTACCACACGCACAATACAGTGATATTAATTACCTTACAGACACCAAACTATGTTTATATGAATTTAAAATATGTCAAAAAACCTTAAAGTGACGTAAGTAGGCCTATAAATTTCTGAATCAAAATCCCTGAACCACCCATATGTGAATAACCCTTGTTTCAGCAGATGTCCAAATGCACATAGAATATATTTATGGTAATCCAGGCCGTTGGGTGTATAATTGTGACGATACATTTTTTTCACGCACGTTATCATTCACTTGTGACGCGTGGTTGTACAGTGAACGCAGAATTTAATCCCAAACTTGCAACAGTGCCGCCATGCGGTGAGATTCCATCAAACCAGGGATCATAAAGTTTAACTTAACATGTCACTCCGTGTTTATGTTGCGACGACAGCCATGGCCAATGAAATTATCTCATATAGTACAATACGATATAGGAAATCCTGAGTTTGAGCAAAATGTTCTTTCTGCATCTCCTTGATTAATAAAAAAAAAACACTTATTTTTGATATGCCTCTTTTATGTTGGTTTGTAAATACATTTTTGTTGATGCGAAACAACGAATTAGATCAATTTTAATCTTATAAAAATAAGCTATAACTTATAAGTCCTTATTAAATTATATGTACTCAAAGGTAATCATGGCATTAAGAATAAATTAAGTTATTTAAAAAAATCACTTCTATAGTAGTGCCTACAAATATTTTTTAAGCCCATATAAAATATTTTTCTTGTATCTTGGCGAATTTTTAACATTAACTCAGTCATATACATTCAAATTAAGTGTAATTCATCTCAAGGATATTAGTCTAATATTACATAGGTTAAACGTGTCCAAATATCAAAGTACATGTTCATGTCGTAAGTAGTCATAAGTAGTGAAAACGTACAACTCTCTAATATACTAACAATTTAACAACCTTTATTATTGTTTATAAATATAAATATATATATCATAACCATCTAATTAATATTATAAATGTACTCTGCCTAAATCAACAAACATTAGGATATAGACATGATATATTTTATGCAACATGTTTATTAACGTTTATTTTATATCTACGTGGCGTTGATTAACAATCTGGTGACACACATCGGCGGCTACATAGTCTAAGACGTCCGTTAACGGAAAGGTTTAGGTTCCATAATTGTTTCTCACGGTACACTTACTCAAATTTGAATACATTTACTCCAAAATCACCTTTCTTCTTTCCCAGATCATTAGTGTATTATTGCGGTTAGCCCGGATGGGTTGGTTATTAAAATGAGAACATTGTGAACTCATTCCATCAATAAATTAATAAGCATTATTAATATTATGAAATTTGCTTTTTTAATTTTATTTGGTACATACCATTTCGTTGAAGTTATTATTTTAAAAAAATTAGAAAATACCAATTAGAGTAGAATAAGGCCGTGACACCGATTGTATTCCTAAACAGGAAAACTAGTTTATTAATTTGTTTAATTATAACATTTTCTATGCTATATACGTTATACGCACAACAGATGTAATATTTTTAAAAGGAAAGTATGAATGAAAATAAAAATTATCAGTATTATTAATTTTTAAATACCCAAGGGATTATTAGATTATGTTTGGTGAAGGGAAAAAAAAGATAAATTAATACTGCTCCTTAAACAATAAACGGTCAAATAAAATGTAATGTAAAATATAGATTTAAAATAGCGTTATATACAGCAAATCCTTATCATACATGTTGTACTAAATCAATTCCTCAATATGGGATAGGTGATAATAGATTAGTAGCTATAATTAGAAATAAAATTAGAATTCCATTTGTTCAAGTTCATAATACAACCCTCGTCCAATATGGAGGTAAATTACAATAAAGAGCTGACCCCGGTGGTCCTGAGGTAAAGCACTCACCTCAGGGGCCCGATGTTCGTGGGTTCTAATCGAATCAGAGTTGATCGATTTTTTATTGATAAAAATCCACAGCACAACTTCCTTTTGAGGGGAAACAAAGCTGCTGGTCCCATGTATATTGTGAGATGTAAGATAACCCTGCACCTTTTCCGGCAATATTAGTAAACCCTTCCGCTCTCGCTTATAGAAATTTTCGTCTGCTGATATAATCAGTCGGTTCAGAAAGTGAACGTTAAATACCCCAAACAAATTAAATAAATACAAAATGGAATAATGAACGTGCCATTAGCGTGTATAGCTCGAAGTAATCACCCAAAATGTTCGTCTCGACAAAAATTAATGTGGGTCATTCTAATAAATGCTCTTCATATAAGTTGCGCTCGCGCGCATACACAAAAAGCATGTAGGACTATCTAGTCAGGACGATCACACTAATGAACATTTTGGAGAGGAATTTGTGTCACAAGAAAGATCTCCCAGATTCAATCAACTGAGAGAAAGGAACCACCTCGTCCTGGCCTGACACAAACTTACACAAAATGTCGCTGCACATAACACCCGAGTGTCACAAATAACATATATACACTTGCTTAAAGCTGTAAGCTCCTGAGGATTATCCGATCTAGATGGATCCGGCGTGACGTGTAAACCATTATTAAAGCACTTTCCAAAACGCGGGACACAGGGCCTCTTGGGGATCTGATGGCACAGATTCGCTTAGCCCTTTACTTTATCTATCTCTCTTCCTCCTTCCTGTCGCGTCTTTTCCTCCGTTCTTTCATCCCGTTTGCAGCTTTGTTTCCGCCTATTTGCCCTTTTTTAATCTCCATTTCCTTTAACCCATCCTATTTCGTTCTTCTTTACTCACAGTTTCTGTCTTCTTCTACTCGTTCGTTGCCATATTCGCTTCAAGTATTTCTCTGTATATAATATCTATCGCTCTCTTCCTTACTGAATACATCTGCGCATGTTCACTTGCCTGTCACATTTCATTGTCATTCTGTGTCTGAATGTGTCACTCACACTTCCCTGGATGTCTAAAACTGTAAGTCAATAACACTTTCAATCCAAAAGTTTTTTTTTTCTGAAATGGACGAGACAAATATTTTATTCTTAAACTATTTTCATTTCTTGTGTGGTTCAGATATTGAGTATAAATTTTATTCAAGAGTAAAATAGTTACCTAGGTACTTTTAATATATATTTTGTCTAGTCTAGTAATAGTCTTTTTATTTCAAGAGCTTTGACTTAGTTTTGTTTTTAAATGAGTAATGAGTTAGAGCATTATTTAAATTGTTTTAGTTTTATTTTAGATACAATGGCCATCCATCACGTTTTAATGAAGATTTTTAATTGATATGATTAAATGTCACAATTGTTACGGTTGTAAAACATACATATATTAATTATGATTAAACAGTAGGTCTATATAGCTTTATCAAATTATTCTTTCAATTTTGTTAGTATTTGTATTGAGCTTTGGGAAAAATTACATAGTTTACAATGTTAAAAATTTATATTTATCGTAAGCAATATTATTAAGTTAAATACTTTAATTGGAAATTTGAAGCTTAGAATATTATTACTCACTATGTTCTAATTTTAAATTTAAAAAAACTATCAATTTGTTAATACGCCAACGGTTTAAAGGGCATGTGACGTCATTATGAGTAATAAAAAAATATTTTATTAGTAAGAGCGTAAGTACACTTCAACGTCAGATCAGTGTTGTTACTGTTAACAACACTTTTTTTTAGCGCCACGTCTTACTACCAGTTCGGGTCACACGTTTATGTACAATACTTTTAACGCTAATGGTTTTAGTAATGAGGAAGGTTATATTTATAGGAAGTGTAGCCGAAATTTGTTTTAATGGAGAGTGGAAAACTATTGAGGAAATACCACTCTCAGTTGAGCCATCTGGGATTCAAACCCCTATCTCCCCGTCATCAATAAGCCAGTATATCGTGAGATTGATGCCTTAGACCAGTTGGCCAATGTTTTAAGTGGGAGGAAGGTTGAATTTATAGTATGTTTTCCCGCATTCGCGTCGAGGGAGCGTGGAAAAATATTATTTAAAAAAAACCTCAATATCCATGAATGGAATTTGATCACCCATCTCTCTGCCATAGGTTGGTACAGTTTGTTATTAATTCGATATTAAATAGAGAATTAACTTACCATAACGGTGACCTTGGATATAATAAATAGGTGACTTGAGCGCTAGTAGACCTTTCCTCCCCCCCTCTTCCCCTTTGATATCACGAGCAGATTCTTGCTCTGTCATAGAGGGAGGGAGGGGCTAACCAACCACCTTTGTCGGTGGCAGTTCAAAGATAAAGAGAGAGCGACGGGAGTGAGGATTATGTTGGTCTGCCAGCAGGTTTCACTTATTTCATCCAGAAGCGTAGCACCAAACAGGAGAATGGCTCCGTAGGGTGGAACTAGGGGTGAAAACCTGGCAGGATATATGCTGGAGAGAAACTAGAGAGACAAGTGTGATTCAGGAACATTCGTCGAGGGCTGGTGGGACAGAGTCGTAGATAGGATGTGTTGAGCCATGACTCGGAATGTCCAATTTAAGGTGGGAATGTACGCAACGTGAGGAAAGGGCAATTCTTTTGCAGTTTTTATAACAGAGCTTTTTTTTTTTTTGCCAAGTAAAATAAAACATTTCTCCAGTAGAAACATAGTTTAATTTTCTTCTCAGGGTGATGTCATTAGTTGTTGAATATCTGTCAAGGATGCTCTGAGATTTAATGGCAACACTTTCTCTTCATTTAAAAGTTGCTCATCTAATACTATTATTATGCCCCTGGCAGATATTCAACAACTGTTGATATCTCCATGTGAAGAAAATTAAACTCTGTGTTTATACTGAAGCAATATTTCATTTATTTTGACAAAAAAAAAGTTTTGCAATAAAAACTAAAAATACATTGACCTTTTCTCGCGTCCGCTTAAGTCCCCATATTACGAAGGAATGAAATAGGATACTATTTAAGGTCAATATTATATGTATTTTTTTATAACAAAACACGTTTTGGCTAAAATAAATAACAAATTGTCCCAGGAGAAATAATTTGCTAGATTTCCTACACATCTTAATCTCTACAACTCGGTTTGCTCTTCTTGAATATTTCTTATTATCAAATTTGTAATTTTTTTTAGACATTTTAATAAATATTAATAGTAAAAACCTATTCAGCGGCCAAATGGTCTGAGGCGTCATTCTCTTAGTGGACTGGCCTGCTGATGAACGGGAGATCAGGATTCGAATCCCTGTCGAGTTTGCTGAGGGTGATTTTTCCTTAAATTTTTTCCCATTATCCTTCCAAGAAAATGCGGATAGACCACCTCTAAAATTAACTTTAGTCATTATCAACTCATGAACGTAATTAGTACATATACGTGTGACCTGAACAAGCTGTAAGATGCGGTGCTAAAAAAAAGGAGCAGTTCATACTACTATATGTATAAAATTAAAATAATAAAACAATTAGAGCAATATTCTATTAAATTTGAGGGAAAAGGCGTTTTTTTAAAAAAAAGTGATAATGTAGTACTGACTAACACACTCCCTCCCTTTAATATATTTTAAAGTACCTAATTTGAGATTTCTAAAATACTGTGGAGTTTATTTACGCTTGGTATGATTGTATCAATGATTTTTGTCATATTCAAATGTAATTTTATGGAAAACTCTACAATCAAACTCATACCTTTAATTTACACCTAGGTTAAAATGAACAAATTCAATTTTAAGGTGAAGCCCTAGGCTAGAGATGAATAGGGTATTGTCATACCGATAGAAATACAGTATATCAACTGAGCTAATGCGTAGGCCATACTGCATATTTAGGTCTTAGGCTATATTTCCGGCACTGGCTACCAACATTTTAAAAATGGTTTAATATAAGTGAAAATAATATAGGAAGCACAACCGGAGGAAATATTTCTATAATAGCTTGAAAAGAGTCCAGGACATCACAATGAGGACACTGTTTGTAATATAAACCTGTCTTTTCGAATCGGTGTCGGCTTAACTTAATACGACCAACACTTCGAACGTATGTTCCTAGCCAGTCTCTTTCCTCATCCAACAGCTAGAATGCTACTAAATCTACTCCATACGTCAAGTAGTGAGACTACTATTGATAGGGATTCTCAACATCTAGCCACTAAATCATAACTATTTTTCTTATTTTCTAAAAGTTTATTCCTACCAAAACCCTACTATAACTATAATAGTCCAGCTCTTAGAGAGATAATTTAGCACCACACTTATTATTTTGCTCTACGTTATCTTTTGTTAATAATATATAAATAATTAGAGACCTTATATCATGGTAAATAAATATTTGATTTTTAATCATAAAAAAACTCGGACTTTTTGTTTAAAAATTTTCAAATAAGAAATATTTCATCCCAAAACTTGTTTTATTACACATGAAATAAATCATAAAAACTCAATTTTTCACACAATATACTAGACTTTTAAAAATAATGTCAGTAAAAAAAACTTTTTTTGGGATTGGAAAAACCTTGGAAAGTATACTTTTTACAGGCCTACAAAATAAAGCATGGCCTTTGTCAAATTTTACCGTACTTTGCTTATAGTTTAAATATTATTACATAGATAATATCATAGTAGACCTCATTTACTGTAATGACTCAAAAATAAGCTGTTCCCGCATATAAGCCGCATCCTAAATTTACTATCACCTTGATAGGAAAAAAAAAATTAATTTCTTAAAATAAATACTTTAACTTTCCTAATAGTCATATAACTAATACTTATATATTTTACTATTACTAAGTCTTAATTATTGCTGTGAGATACTTTTTAAAATCATGATCTTCAATATTATTTATTAACCCACAAGTTTCTTCTACTTCAGTGAGGTAAGTATATTACGGTATTTAAACGCTTGCCTTTTATTATGCCCTACGTACAATAATGCTTCCATTGTTTTTCATATAATATGTAAAATAAAGTTGAAATTTAATAGTCATATTTGTATAGTGAAAAATAAATAAATAATGAATGTATTTATTTAAGTAGCCAATACACTAAAACAAAAAGTCTCCAGAGCAAACAATGTTTGGAAAGTAGTAGTGGTGGTAGCTAAATAAGGTTTAGTTATTTCATGCTGTGATCCATTAAACATGAAGTTAAATTTTTATTGTTATACTTAAGCTCCATCTATTTAAAAAACGTTTTTGAAGCATCGCCTGTTATGGAGATTATAAAGTATTTCTACACGTAGCATTTGTTACATATTATCTAAGGGTCCAATTATTATAAGCCACACTACAAACGTAGCTTAGCCTATAAGGCATACATTTTAGTATTACTAAGAATTTGAGAGAAAACTGGAGTTTCGTGTATAAATACGTTTATTGTTTTATTTGGTGAACTCACAAATATGTAATATTAATTTATTTGAGCGTGAAACAAATTTTGGTGATTCGAAGTGGATTTTTTTTAAAATTTTAGTGTAAAAACTGTTCGCTTTATATAAACTGTTACATATATATATACAATATAGATAACTAATAGTCATTCATGTTGATTATTAAATATTGTGTTTATTCAGCCACATATAAATGGTTGAACTTATTGTGAATTTAATATAATTTCCGTTTTGAAACGGGACATATTATCTGTACAAAATTTGAAAGTAGCATTTTTCGTTTCCTTTGTGATGCGTGTGAAGTAATGGGAGGAAGAGTTTACCGAGTGCATTTATAAATTAATAATGCTGAGTTTTTGCAAATCTAATTACTTCAAGTTTGACTATGATCTTATAATTATTTCAAAAATAGAATAAGAGCGTAGACTACATATGATTCAGAATGAAAATGGTATTGCCGATTGAAAAGGACAACTTTAAGAATACGTTTTAACGTAATTTTACTATTGAATCACAGTTCATTCGGTAAACATAGGCTTAAATTATATATTTGAAATAAATTTGCACTTAATACAGTCTGGAACCATTAACTACCCTGCCAGGTAAGCTATATAGGTTTTTTTTAAATCAACATTCCTTTATCTTTATACTCTTTTTATCGTTGGATCATCATCATAAGAATAATTTATCATGATATAATAACAAATAAATGTAAAGTAGCTGATATTTGCACAAGCTCACTATATATATATATATATATATTTATCGTTGTATAAAGTTACAACTGTAGAATACATGGCTTGCCGTATTATTATGTGAAATTATACCTAAAAAAGTGCCGAAAGAAGCTCTTCATTGAGTTAAACTTGGAGAATATACACTTTCAAAGTTAGTAATTTAATACTATTTTACCACATTCCAAAGCTTCAAATATTCTGTAAAAACATTTAAAAATTATGTCTTGTACATAGATTTGAAACGTGTACCTTTTATGTTTTACCGGTGTTCCTTTTATGTTTTACCGGTGTTAGGACGTATGTCAAAGACCCTAATGTTCGAATAATTTTCTAGTTCACCTTCTTTCAAATATAATATTGTTATGCTTCCCAATGCGGGCTCGTGTATTCCCTTTGAAGCCCTTTTGAATAAAGTTTTTTTTACCATGGTCCTCCCCTCCGTGACATATCCTCCAAGGGTTGGAAACCCAGCGTTGAAAGGACAATGTGGGTATGAAATTGTCATTTTGTCTGTTGTGATAGGTGAGGTGCAGGCAAGGTTGAATAACAAGCTTTAATTGTACGAGTAGTTACATTCAGTGGGACATTACATTACAAACAGTTAAAGTTGTGGTTAAATTATTCCTTTTGATGGTTTGGTTGTCGGGCAGAGAAGATACGTACCGCTATAGTAAGTACAATAACAACTGTATTATTATTATTATTATTACTGTAAACAAGTGACCACCAAACGAATTGTTAGTCCTGTACCTTTTTACTCGCCTCTAAACTACCTGTCTGGGCTGCGCGCATTTAATTATTCTAGTGGATTTGAGAGAGGAAGACATAATTTAGAGGGCATGTGCCTGCCGTTGTGTGGAGTGAGAGTGGGGAAAAAATTGTAAAAAATTACTCCTAGAATAACTGGTTGGGATTCGAACCCCAAACTAAACCATACAAAAATTAAACCTTATTCAGTGTGCTCACGCTCATCCTTCTTAAGTCAACAAGCTTAAAGTTTGTTTGATGTGATTTTCTACACATATGAGGCCGTTTGCTTGTTAGTGCTGCCTTTACCATCGGGTAGACCTTCCATTTACTAGGGTAATTCAGGAAATGTAGTGGTTTCCGATTGACTTACACATAGAATTTCTATGCGCGAGCCCAAAAGATTGATCAATTTTGTGGGAAAGTTATTTTTACATACCTTCCATGGTTCTTTAACATTCCACATTCGACATGGAACTAACGGGCTTACTTTCCCTCCGAAGGAGGTTGTACTACGGATTTTTACCACTTAAGAAAAATCCGTTAACCTCCACTGGGCTTGAATCCACAATCATCGAGTCGTGAGGTGAGCACTTTACCCCAAGACCACCCATAATGGTCAGGAAATTTAAAATAAAATAAATTCACTTTGATTTGAAAAAGTTTATTATGTTTAGTTGAAGAATTTTTTTTAAATAGGCCTATACCATATTTAGGTATTTACGCTATGGCATTAGGAACTCGAACGTTCACTAGCACACTTAAAAAATACGCCACGCAACCCTATCTTGCGCTAGTTCTATCCAGCCCACCTCATTACACCGTGTCTCTTTCAGGTACATTCTAATGTTATCTTCTCATCTATGTCTAGGTCTTCTCAATGGTCTCTTCCCATTGGGTTTGCCATTCAATACCCTGAACATGGTCCTATATTCTCTCACTCGCGCTGCCCCCCATAATCTACCATTGATCATATTTAGGCCCTAAAATTTATTTATCATTTTAATAGATTTTGGTCGGAACTGGTAGATATCAGCTATTTTAAACTTCTAATGACTAGCATTACATTTATATGTGTCATAAAAGGCTTGTAGAGTCAAAGATCCAAAACTTTAAACAAATATTTTAAAACACACTTTAGAACAGTTCCAGTCACCTATAATTAGTTTTAAAATAAGTTAATTTGTTTCTTAAGTGATGAAATATAGAAATATTATTTTCAGGGTTTTACATTGACTATTGCCAGTCAATTATTATAAACATAATTACAGTATTGCCTCTACAGACGAATACAGTTCAATTTGAACATTTTTGATAGTTATGAAAGCCATCTGATCTTACCAAAAAAAAATTAATTAAAATCTTATCAATGTTGACAACAAAACAAAACACACATCTTAGGGTTTTCTATAAGTTCCTTCCTACCATAGTGCTACTTCAACTATTTATCCTAGCTTAGTTCTGGGACAAACACAACAACCATACACAAACCGTTTATTTGCAAACTAACAAAAAGGAGCAAACACGTCGTGGTCTTTGGCTTTTTAGTACATTGTCCCACCTCTTAGGGAACCTCAATATACTATTATTATTATTAGCACCGCGTCTTACTACCCGTTCGGGTTATATGCACTTACGCTAATGTGAAATGGTAGGGTGATTGTGAGATGAAATGAAGGACCTACAGTTTAATGTGGAATCCGAACCACGGTGGAAGCCTGGCATTCCTCACATTCACAAGATTTCTTGTCAGAGGTGAAGGAAGGGTTTGGTAATCAGATAAATCTTTGCCGGAACCTGGGATTGAACCCCGGCCGCCAGCATAGAAGTCTGACACCTTACCCCTAGACC
>CABFOV010003463.1:12213-23915 GCA_902141375.1 Timema poppense | reverse complement strand
GGGGGGGAAGAAACACAAGTTCTATAAGGAGAAGCCTCGATTTGCATAATTTAGTGACACCATTCGTACACGGATTGAGAATTAAATGGTGAACCCTCATATAGGACAGTTACTAGTTTAACTACTCGAATAAGGTTCGTTCTTTATTAATATATAGACTTACTACTAATATACGAGGCCAAGATTTGTTTATACGCCTTGATTTTCTTATTAAAGAACATCTGGAGCACCTTTTAGAAAATATAAACATATTGGTTCCTACCAACATTGATAACATTTTACTTTATCATTAGTGTTATTTTTAATATATCTATCAAAAGTGACAACTGCAGTTCTCATGACTTATCATATAGCTACGTGAATGTAGTTTTAGTAGGGTTTTATAGCTTTCATTTATGTCTCTTCATAAGAAAACTAGGGTATAGTCATTGTTTGATAAAGTTTATATTAATCAATACAGAATTCAATATAACTATAATGTTCCAGAGCACGGAACTAATATTTAGATCAGGTTAATGCTTGGTGATAATATCTATGGTAAGCTCAGAAGCATTGGAAATGTATGTATATATGCTTATATATAAGGAGGATTGTTTTAGATTAAATGCACCTGTATTAGTGGAGATATGGTATGGAAAAACAATAGCAATAATTTCACAAGCTAAATTGACAGCAATACTAAATTTTTTTTGTAGGTATATTATTTATATATTTTCAAAACTATTGTATTAATAGTACATAAGTATAAATATGACCATACATTTTATAGATAAGTGGTTAAGTGATACATCACTGGAATTAGCTTCGTCCTAATAAATACTATATTATTTTTAATTAATGTTTATTATATTAGAACACTAAGATACATAATTGACACATGCAATTTTGATACAAGTTTTTGTTTCTGGTAAATTATTTGTTTATAAACAGATTTTATATTCGCTGGAAGTCTGTAAATGTCAGGGAGTTTCGTAATTAGACAGTAAATTTGGTACGCTCTATAAATGTAGGGCTAAGAAAGAGAGTTATTTGATTGTTTATTAAAAACACTTTCATTTTGGCTATGTTATTTCATTTTTAAAATGTGCATAGTAAATATAATTGTTTAAAGCAAACGGAGTATTTTGATTTTCCATAATATTTATCTGTTCTGCTCTGGGTGTAGGTGATCAGGAAAATATCAAATGATGCTATTGAGAGACGTAATTAATTTTTTTCCTTTGAGATTTGTTTTTATATTTGTTTTATATTTGTCTGTGCCAACTTTAAGTTTCAAAATTCTATCTGAGATAAAGAACCAGGATGATTAGAGTTAACTTTGCATGTAAACACAAGCATTTTATTAGATGAAAAGAAAATTATTATTTTTGAAATAAAAAAATATCTGTTCAGGTGGAACCACTTACACTGATCTAGATTCATAATTGATAATCTTTCTATAAATTTTTCAAATATTAATGGATTTGGGTAAAATATTTTTCAAAGCGTTAGGTTTTTTTTTCACTTGTAAGATGTAATAAATATTTTATACACTCTTTACAAAACTTTTAATTTGCACCATCAGCCCTGTCCTTGTGCTATAAATGTAGCATAATCAAAATATAACATCAGATTGGGAATATGGTTATCTGAGAGCTAATAGGTACTAGATAAACTTTCAACTCATGTATACAAACACCAAGGGATGGACCTAAAGCTTTTATTGTCCACAGATATAAGATTTAATATAGGATAAGCTCTTCAATGTTTACTTTATTATATTTATTATCTCCAAACCTAAAAGTTTTCTTTGCTTGTTGAGCCAACTGTAGTACAGACTCTGAACTTATCAAATGTGTGTCTCAAGAGTGTTTGGATATAGTACGGTTTTGCTCGTGAAGCCTTCTGGTCCGCCTAGCATTCTCCGGGGTGCTATGGAGAGAGGGCCCTTATTCAGAAGGATTGCTGACTATTAGAGTGTTTATATACCCCTTAACCTATTCTAGTCCCAGTTTTTTCTTAGGTCTTAGATGGCCGTCTGGAGAAGGGCTGCTTCAAACTCTTTTTAAAAACTCCTCGAAATACTTTGTTTTACTACTCAGAAAATGTTACTTTTATGGGTGATTTTTTTTATAACCTAGGTTCTTATATTTATATATAAGTTTAAAAAAATATTTGGCTAACTGACAAAAAAATACGTATATTAGTATTGTTAAATTAGTTAACAATTTTAGTTATGATTAGCACGTCTCTTTAATCTTTCTAATATTTTGTTTCTAATCGGAATAGAAAAGTTGTTGTATTAATAATTCTTAATTAAATTTACCAGTTATTTACTTCGTAATATATTTTAGAAGGGTAGTTTGAAAATATAATTCTATTAATAAGAGGTACCTTTACTTTACTTTACTTTTGTTTCTAATCGGAATAGAAAAGTTGTTGTATTAATAATTCTTACTTAAATTTACCAGTTATTTACTTCGTAATATATTTTAGAAGGATAGTTTGAAAATATAATTCTATTAATAAGAGGTACCTTTACTTTACTTTACTTTACTTTACTTCCACACTGTTTCCAGCCTGTATCCTGGGTCAGTTTTTTATTCAAGCCATATATTTTCCGCTACCATCTTGCTACGCCTGTTGTAGTTTAATATGCATTATAATCTAACTTAAGACTATGACAGGCACAACATCCAGTCCCCCAACGTTAATGTATTACTATGAAAGGGTAAGCCCAGATTTTACCAATTATAAATTTTCAACCATCCTGGGAATTGAGCCTGGGACCCTTAACTCAGTAGACAGACATGCCATTAACTGAGCTAAGATGTATTAATAATAGGTACTATTCCAACTATATTAATATCTAATTTAAAACATCATCAACTTTAAAATCAATCGTAAAATTTAATACCTTCTTGTACACTGTACAGGCCAGATATTATCTTCCTATTTCTGATAATATTGCTGGTGAATTAGTATTTAATAAGCATATAATTATATTTACGATTTTGGTCGTCATTTTTAATAATCTTTCCTTGTGTAATACGATGCAAGATATTTTGTAATTCATCCATGTACGAGCGAAGGAACAAATTAAATATTTGTATTATTCACATTGCTCTTATAAACAAAATTACTATGTACATATATGCATATATATTATTTGAATATGATTGAAATTCAATTTATATGCACTAGTTGTAAAATAGTTTGATTATAATAAATAATAGGATTTAGTTTAAATTATTAATTGACTATGGTGTGATATTTTATTTTATTCATAATTCGTTAGTAATATAGTTATTAGAGTTTATAGCCTCGTCGGCAAGGTAAAATAAAAAATAATAATAAATTACTAACAAGCCAGTATGCAAATTATGTAACAATATGTCTGCTTGGTATGAATACTAATTAAATACTTGCAAAGTAACATATTATAAAACAAGAATTGGTCTAAAACTAACCTTCCAGCTATAATTTAGTAGTTTAAAAGCATTGTAAAAGAGGAGAATTTTATTTTTAGTAAAGCAATTATTTAAGTATTTTTTTGAATTTATTGGCCAACTTTTAGAAAAATTGAAATATGACAGCTAAGATTTTGTGAAGCTAAATTATTTGTTCTTGAACTTGACTTTAATGAGTTGTTAACTGCCTTTAATCAGATGTAAATAATTTAACAAAGCTCCAAAGTTAACAATTAGATTTATATAATTTGTTGTGATTTAATTAAACTTATTCGATCATTTAATATGTTAATACATCCCCCTTTTTTCTGTATTCATAGACCAAATAATGTAGCTAAAGACAGGTGGTATTAATTTATTTTTACAGCTTCTGTTGCCTAAATGTTTAGTTTATTAACAATTTTATATTTACTACCTTATGAATGAGTAGTTTTAAGTGATATTTATTACACTTTTTAAAGTGTCAAGGTTAATTAATCAACAAATATATCATAATCACATTATAGGTGCTGTTGGTTTTTTCTAAAAAAGTATTCACCCATGGACAATTTATAAATATATCACGCAATAAATAAAAACAATAAAAATAACTTACAATAATATTTAACAATTCATAAGATTTATATTACTTCAATTAACTATGCAATATTTTATTCTAAACGGTAGCAACATTATTTACCCTCTTCGGTAACCTCATCGTCTAAAGTGCTACTCTCACAGTAGAACACACTTCCGGTGACGGGGAGAACGAGGTTCAAATCTCGATAGGATGTACTGAAGTTTTTTTTTCAAAATGGGTTTTCACTATATCTCCACGCAAATGTGGGGACATTTCCTTTAAATAAAACCTTACTTATCCCTAAAACTATTTGCGTGGTTAGTATTGAATCGTATAGCCCAAACGGGTAGTAATACGCGATGCTACAAAAACATCACTTCACTTGGTTTCACTATGGTGCCGCTTATAATATTGCTCCATAAAGTAATAGTCAATGTAAGGCTGCGCTCATTCAGGGTAAACTGACTGTACAAACTTTTTATAGTTTCTCACTACTTCTATTGAATAATCACATAGAAGAATCATAATTTATCAACAACTTTCTTTGGACCTCATGTACAATAAAGTGAATTATGGCTAACCAGGTTCTAACAAACTGTTTCGATCGTGTCAAATATGAACTTAGCATTAAGTTAAACTTAATTGATTTATTGACCTACTTACACAATATGTGGTGTGTGAACGTAATTGGGCAATTATTTACACTAAATAAATTACTAAGCTGGTTTATTACAATATGCATAAGTAATATTTTCGTAACTGTAAAATTACAAAGTAACTTGTGAACCGTTTATTTTTTTATAATTTTATGCAAATTATATCAAATTCTAGTATAACTATAGCGTAGAAACTATCCTTATAACTTCTCATTTGAACACAAAATTAATATTAAACCAATCATAGATATTTTGCGTAAAATAATTTATAATATAGTTTTTTATTTTAAACAACATTTAACATTATTGACTAATGATATTTTTCAGATTAAAGTAGTATCATAATAATGGAAATTAAATATAAATTTAAATGTGTGAATTCCTTCCATTTTACTTTTCAGTAACCTACAGGAGAGAGAAAATATTGTAATCGTGAAAAAACAACTGAATTTGAGATTTTAATGGGTGCCGTCGAAAAAGTAGTATTCTCAATTCCTTCTGTGTTCATAAGCCTAGAACTGAAATTATCTACCGATCGGGCTCTAACTTCATGTCTAGGGTGTTTATTTCCTTAGAGAGAATTTTGTAATGATTGATCCTCCCCTAATTATGGGTAGTTCATTTGGTTGAAAGGATAAGAACATAGCTTTTGTATAAATTAACTCAAAAGATTTTGATAAAAATTGATATTTAGGCACATCTACCGTTACAAACAAAATAGTTTGTATAATTTATTTGGGAAAATATTTTAATAGTATAGAGGTTTATTATCCCAAAATTTCAACACATTTAAAAAAAATATTTCCACAAATCTTTGACATACTAAAAAACTTGTATTTGCAAAGTTGCAGGCCCACATCTGAAATATTGTTATAAAACTTATATTTTCCGTGCTATAAATATATATTTTTAAAAAAAAGGAGGCCTGAAATATTTTAATAGCCAATACACCTTAGATAATAATAAAAATATATTTACATTAGATATTTCAAAATGGAAAACGAGGATATAGGGTGATGGTTTAGCTATCGGAATTTACAAAATTATTAGGAAAAAACTTTAGCTCCTTGATAGTGGTGACAACCTTATTTTAATAAACATCAGCTGCTGACAGTGCTGCGTGGTGAATCGTGCGTGTGTTTTCGTGTTCTACTTTCTCGTTTTACTATATTTCTGTAACAGTGTGTTTTATTTCATTTATGCTCTTGAGTGAAATAAGATTTATTCTTTTAACTTACTCAACTAATGACTAAGTACTGAAATCTTGAAAAATGTCAATCTCGAAATTATTGTGAATTTTTACGTTTTCTGTTCTCCCGATCCCCAAAAAGTGGATTTTACTATTTTGTCTTTCCCCAAGTATGTCTATTCTTCTTTCTGACTTTCTGTCTCCGGCCAAAGATCTAGAGAACGTTTTGATAGGTTTTGTTTTTATTCATATGTTAGATAGCTTTGCTCTGAGACTTTGTTCTATTTTAACCCTATAATATTTTTAAATTCAAAATTAATTGAAAATGGCTTTAAAGATTTTGCTTGAAATTAATATCTAAGGAGTGTTTGACCTTCCAAATAACATTGTTTTTGGGAGCACATTCGTTTAAAGGTAGTCTGCTGATCCACGGTTTGCTTTAAAAATGGTATTTTAAAAATTCGTCCAATGATTTGGTTCAAAATGTGTATCTAGTTTGTTTTTTTACAATACACATAATTTTATATTTGCGTTTTCCTTAGAATTTTTTTTATAGTATCTAACTTTTAAGTTGAAATTTGAAATGTTTTGAAAATAGCTCCAATGACTTTGTTCAAAATTGGTATTTAGGTACTATTTTACATGTTAAATAATAAGGTATGCTTGTTTTTTAAACAAATTAATTTAACAGTAGTTTACTCATGACAAACTTCGTAGAAATTAAAAAAAAAATTAAAATAGGCTTTAATATTGGGTTCAAAATAGGTATAGATGAATTTTCATGATAGATAAGGCTGGTTTTTTTTCGAAGGTTACGTAGCTTACAAATAACATATTTTTGAACTCTTAAAATATTTGAATTATTTTGTTTGAAATGTATAAATGAATATAATTTATTGTGATTGACAAGAATATGTGCTCTTTATTTTTCTGAATAAAACTTACTTAACGGTAGTTTAGTGAAAACCCATTTTATAAAATGTTCTACGATATGATACAATGGTTGAAAAAGTTAATGCGATTTTGTCACATCATTTACTTAAATTACTTTTCTGTAACACTGTATCATACTTTATTTTTTTCAATGAAATGTGATAAATTTTGGTATGTAGTCTTTGTGGTGCACCCCACCATTTATTTTAGTAATCAATTTCAGCATCATATTTATTTTATTTTCTACAGCTTTCAAGTGTACATTTACATTAGAAACCAAGCGCACGCCATTGATTTTACTCCTATTGTGAGAAGATATTTATATTGGGCCATCTTATTAAATTTATGAAAAAACAAAGATCGCATCAGCAAAATGAGTAACTAATATTTATAAATAATTTGAAATACGAAACTTCTAACTACTATATTGTAATTATGTACTATATTACTGCTGCATTTAAAAACAACGTTATTAATAGAACTAAGCAAACATCCTGAGATTATCTTCCCATCTCTTTCTAAGAACTTGGTAGCTTTTTCGCAGGTTGTGGCTTAAAGGGACAATTCAAGGTCATATTTCGATATTTCTTGAAATAATTTGAATTTATTTAAACTAAACAAAAGCTTCGCAGAAGTGTTTTAATTAGTGTTAACTATAAGAAAAACAATATGTTTAGTTAAAAAACTGTACAGATCAATTAAAAAGGGATATTAGAGCTAGTAAAGATAACATTTTATTTCTATGATATCCTATTATTTAAAAATAATAATTGGGTTATTATTTTTAGATGTTATTTGCTATACAGTACTACGCTTATATTGTAATCATGTGCCTTGTAAGTCTTTAAGCCTGTTTCAAAAATATTTTTAATTAAAATAAATATGAACATTGAGTTGATTTGCTGATTTTATCTTTTGTTCTTTAGGAAGGCCGTGACTCAGAAGTAGGTAGTTCACTAAGTGATGTTGAATTTTGTCTCTCTTATTTAATAATCTTATCTATCCATGTACTTCCCTTTACATAGTTGTTTCTTCCTCACCATTAAACAATCATACAATCGTCTGAGCTTCCATGTTTTACCTTTTCATTCATTGAACATTTTTATATGTGTTAATGAGTCTAGTGGCTGCTTTAATGCCGCACATCTTGAAACAAAAATAATAATCAAAAATGATTATGTATTTTATCCCTATTTTTCAGAACGTTTGAGCCTAGTTAACCCTATACATGTATTTTCCCTTACAACATATTTATAAAATTTGTTAACTTTTAGTTTAGTTTTATTAATGACACACAATGAAGTATTTGTTACTAAACAAAACAGAAACACTAAAATATTGAGGAAGCACAAGAAAAGTTTAAAAGTAAACGATGGAGATTCGTGTGTTTCTTCTTCTATTCTTCCTTTTTATAATCCAATAAACAAGTGACGTCAGAAATATATCACCCAAAGCCGCGGCTGCATACATTACACGACCTTGTCTCGACTAGGGATCGTGTTCTCCAATTCCTTTAAGTTGCTTTATTATGTTTTAGTGTTTTCAACTTTATACTCACCTCAATTTCATATCTATCCTATCCACCCCTAGCTTCGCCCTCCCTTTCCACCATCAGCCACCTTGCGACCAAACTTCGTGCAAAGTTTTAGCCCGAACTTAACCGTCGTAAGGTTTGTCTTGTATTACTCTTCACTAAAATGCTATAAACTTCTTGTTATATGGTGCCAGTGCAAAGCGAATGTGGCCGTCTCACATTGAACTTGAAGTGTAATGCTCTTACACTATACGGCAGCAAGTTATGTAGGAACATACATAAGACGTCGTTCAAAAGGGAAGGTTGGGGAATATCTTTTATGATTCCCGTTTGACACGGAGTAGCGTGAAACATTATTGCCAAGGAGGTGTTTTTTTATGACGGCAACTAATTTAACATCTCACGGATCTGAAATAACCGGGTTTATTTGAGATAAGCATTTACAAAAAAAAAAAGTAGGTATATAGTTTCAAAGGAAGTGTATCTTGATGTCGTAAAATGGTAATATTCTGGCTCTCGTGTGGTTTGTCATTGTAATGAAACAAGGTTTACACAGTTACTAATAATTCTTCTACCAACTCGAAACAATCTCAAGTAACTGATAACATTTAGTGACTGGGTAGTCGTGAAATATCCCGTTTATTACAAGTGAATATGTTTTAATATTTATTTAGATACTTGACGTGTGCATTCTTAGCGTGGGAATGAATATATCCGCACCAGACTTAAAAACTATCAAATTAGGCTAGCAAATTTACCACCTCCTGCAGGCCGGTGTAAGAAAAATAACCAAGCCTGGCTATATTTATTTTGCCTTAAAGTTTATGGCAAAGACACTTGTAAGGTCCTAAGCCATAATTAACTTCTTTTTTTAAATTTTCTATGTGTGGCTTGTGACCATATAAAAGTTAGTTACTGATTCTGAAAAATGTTCCAAGGTTTTTGCTGATTTTTATTTTCGCTAAAGACTGCACCTACTATTTTTAATTTTATATTCAACGTTAATATTGTATTTAGGTTTTGTGGAAGAGGTGTTTTAATTACTGAAACTTAAGACTTATAAATCAAAAACCCCTTCCTATTGGAAGCTATCCACGTTATTTTCATGGTAGCAACTCTCTTAGCAGTTTTTATCGAAGTTATTCTGCCAAAGCTCTAAAGCTTTAATAGATGTTTGAAATTTTTTTACTAAACAATGTAAATATTGTGGAAGGTCCCTAGCCATAACAGCCTTTGTTTCAGAACTGTGAACTGTTAATTTTAGTAAGTACAAAAAAAAATGCAACAAATATTTCAAAGTTTGTAATTCTGCAAATTCCCTCCTGCTACAACTGTGTGGGAAAATAATATAAGCGCTAATGTTACGGAAAGGAGATTTAATTTGTTAAGTTTTACGTGATCACAACTGTAGAAGGAAAAAAGATAATCTATTTTCCTATATTTCACTATATAAAAGCAAAAATAAAAATAAGATGGTTTGCTGTTAGTATAAATGAATCTACTCACGAGTTCACACTGTACTTAATTTACAATACATTGCGTAGTTTCGTGTATTTTCATATTTTGGTAGAACACAAAATTATTATTGGTTTTACGTTTTGTTTAAAAATATCAAGATCAATGCCGGTATAAAAAAAGTTATATTGTTGGTAGCTCTGATGTGTTATGCCTTTCACTACGAACGCCAGAGTTAGTTTTTATCGATCAGAGACTTTCCATCCTATCTCGAGGGGAATGTTGTCAACTCGTCTTAAAACTCATTATTATTTTCTCTTGACACCTCAGAGAGAAAGTATTGTGATCGTCAAAATAATTGAACTCGAGATTTTGATTAATGTCGACGTTTCATGACCCCTTGAAAATCAATAATATTGTTTTCGCATTGCCATCCGTCTTATCTGTACATCAGGCTAGAGCCGAAACTATTTTACCGATTGGGCTAAAAATTGATATTTGGGGTTTTCATCAAGGTTGCTTTAACGATTTTGGTTATATTTTATATCAAGGCACTGTTTATCATTATAAACAAGATATAAATTTATTTTATCGTGAAAATTACTTTGAGGGTACTTTACATCTGGGAAATTTTCCATCATTTCTCCAACTATTTGAGATAAACAACTTATCTTTGTAAAGTTGTAGTGTTATTAAATATATATATATCTTTTTTAAAATATATTTTTATAAAACAATAGTTTCTGAGCTATAAGCAAATATACACTTTTTAGGTCAGGTCTTTGAAAATGAGTTTGATTCTTTTACTCTTTGGTGTACAAAGATGTTTTCTCTTTTCTCAATTTTTCTACGACAGTGTTCCTAGTTCCTAATGCCATAGAGTAAGTAACGGTGAATATTATTTTTATTTATGATCTTTAGTGTAATGTTTCTACAACAATGTATAGACATATTATTTCGTTTCACAAATCTTACGAGTTTTTAGTAAATGCATATTTTAAGATAAAGGTGGGAGAAAGTCTGTGCGGTGCACTATTTATTTTATATATGGTGTCCTTGGATTAGTGCATTCTTAGGATTGCCCTAATGGGTAAGGGGACGCGTTCCACAACTATATAGCGAAGTCAAAGTTGTCTAGAACTTAGTCGTATTTATCCGTACCATAAATATATTTTGTCCAATTGACAAGTGAAATAAATTGACTTTTAAAAATGTCAAAAAAAGGCCAAACAGCTCTATTAATTGAGAAAGCTCGAATGTCAAATATGTACAGTACACAAATAGTTAATTAAACTATAACCCACCTGGGACCAACCTAAGGAACCTCCACTTAGTAATTGATGTTCATAAACCTGAGATTCATAAATAAGACTACATAATGTGGGGGTAGGTAGAAGTACACTTAATTTATACTGAAAAGAAGCAATATATTGGTTCCACTATGGTGTCGCTTATAAGATGGGTCAATAATGTAAGACTTACTTCCACCGTTCAGGGCAAACGAAGTGTACACAAATCCGTAACTACGGTTTATTTTTTTAAGAAGGCTCATTTATAAGTTGTAAACAATTTTGTTTTGAAGTCACCATTGATAACATATTATTGTATTATTAGTGTTTAATAGGTATTGATAATCTTTCTCTAAAGTCTGAAGTGACAGCTACATATCACATGAATTGACGTACGAATACATGGAAGTACTGTAGATCTCGCAACTTTTCTGTCAGATTAAGATTTTTCTTACGAAAATTAGACCATAAATGTATTTTTGTTGTCACAGTTATTATTATGATTACTATTATTATTATTATTACTATTATTATTATAAGAGCAAATATAGATCCTAGGATTTGGTGCATGAATATATAAAAGTAATTTTAATAACTGGTTTAAGTGATGGGTATCTACTATCAGACTAAATCATGCT
>CABFOV010003463.1:0-11859 GCA_902141375.1 Timema poppense | reverse complement strand
AAAAAAAAAAGTTTCCCTATAAAACTGCAAAAACACTGCCCTTAGCTCACGTTCCCTACATCCCCACCTTAACTTATTTCGGTAATAACGCTCTTCTTACCCTTATTACAAACATGCGCTCACGCACTCATCCCACTGTTTGAACCTGCAGATCAATAATTTTATTTAATAAACGCAAAGTTACTAGGGGAGCATCCTTACAAAATGAAATTTATTAGGTTAAAAAAAAAAAATAGTTAAATTGAACAAGGCAACATTTTTATTTCTAAATAAAGAAATAACATCTAAATATTTTATCTAATATTAATAATATATTATTTTAAAGATTGATTAAAAACCTAATAACTTTCATGGTTTTATGACATTTGGGGTCGCCTTTTCGGCAAATCACTTTGAGATTTAATTAAAAGTACCCACTTGGGCGGCCGCTTGGTCTAAAGCTCTACTCTCACAGTAGACTAGACAGCCAAAGATAGAGGGATAGGGGATTGATCCTGGTCAGGTTTACTGAGGAGGGTTTATCCTAAATCGGGATAAGCTCTTCCTCAAAGCAAATGTGGGTACACTTCCTATAAATTCAATCTTCCTAATCTTCGAGACGTTTGTGTGATTAGTATATAGGCAAATAGCCCGAACGGGTAGTAAGAAGTGGTTAAAAAAATCTTCATGAGTTGCCACTTTTTAATTTTTTTATCTCGTTATATTTTTTTATTTACTGTCCAGTATTTTGCTACCCTATTATTTGTTATTTTGCTTCACGCAGGGGTTGTGGTTTATTTATTTTATAACGAATACAACTGCGGTCGCATGAACCCCTTGCACCGGTCCTGGTTTTGGGGAGTAATACAGCTATAAAAACTTGATTTGTCGATCTGTTTCCAGGCAGTTGACTACAATCAATTTAAATTAATAGTTACAATATTCAAAGTTGTGTACAGTTTCTTAAAAATAGCAACAAAATATACATATACATTGAAAGGTAGCTAATTATTTCAATAATTTAAGAATGAATGTATTTTGTTCCAGTGTTACATATTGAAAATTATATAGATAAGAGCGAAATTTATCAACATTAGGAATCCTTTTTTAGTGACATAAAGGATAGTTTCATTAAGTGTTTTTTGCCCTTTTTAAAAGAAAAAAAAAATCCATTTGACAAAAATAAAAAAATATTGCTCCAGTGGATAAATTGAGTTTAATTCGCTATGTATAATAATCTGAATAGTTCTTCAATATCTGTCAAGTTCACCGCAGAATTTCAGCAGGATTATTTTCTTTTCGTTTGAAATATTTCTAGCCAATTGTCATTATGCTCATTAGAGATATTCAAGAACTGTTAATAATAGTATGTTTATCTATTTAAGTAATATTTGTAATTTATTTTGACGACAAAATTTTAAAGCTAAAATAATTCCAAAACTATTGATATTAATCCGCATACTATTCCTTTCTATCTTTAGGTTCCCAACACAATCCTCGCTTGTGGTCACACTGATAGTTAACACCAATCCAATCATTCCTAAACTACTTTTGCCACACTTGATTACTAAAAAAGTCTCCTATCATGCCAACATAGTCTCTTGGACAAGGTTGAGAATTATACTTGGACTTGATGTCTCAACTGTACGGCTCACATGTGGGTCTGTGAGATCAATGCTTGCTAGAAACGGGTGATACTCGGGCACAAATATTGATTGCAACTTCAGTTATTAAATATATTGTATTGTTTCCCCCCAAGGACCAGTGAATATATATAAAGCTCATGCAATTATGGCCACCTTCGGTTGCCGATGATGAATAGGTCTGAGATAAAATTATGGTCATGTTAAGCGCAGGAATCTTTCCACGTGCAATTTTTACAATGATTTTTCCATTTTTGATAATGCAGGATGCATTTGATCTAAACCACATTAATCATACCTTTGTTTAGGACGTTAACAACCTTACGTTTAAGAGATGAAAACATTTCAAATTCAACTTATCAGGATCGAACAGTTACCTCCCTAAATATATTATTATTTATGAAAATGTTGTTTGGGACAATACCTTGCAGTTTAATAAAATATTACAAAGCGATAGCCCATTTTTCTATATTTGACACTATTCCAACTCTACATTACACAAAATGTACACTTTACTCTCTCTCTCTCTCTCTCTCTCTCTCTCTCTCTCTCTCTCACACACACACACACACACACACACGCACACACACACACGTTCATGGTTGTGTTTTTTCCTTTGCCATATTTTTTTTTGCATAGCCAAGTGTTATTCGCAGGCCTTGAAAATCACGATTCCTTCCCGACCGCATCTCCCATAAACATCAGCATTTTTTCTTCTTCACGAACTCGTGTCGTTGTTTCCGGCAAACATGACGTCTCGGAAAACACACTTCTTCACGATCCTTTGGTTGTGGAATAGGTTGAGGAGAGGAGGGGGGTGAAAGGAGGGGAGTCATTGTTCCTTATATGACGCCGTTTTGCCGCACACTCTCGTCGTGGCCATATCTCATCGTCGGCACACGAAGAGTTCCTCGCTTGTGAGGATGAAAGAGGAGATCTAGGGGGAGAATTTTATGGACAGCTCTCCCCCCTCCTTCCTTGGTTGTATGAAACATACGACCCCCCAGTTTCTTCTCCGTGTGGATTTGTAAATATGATAGAGACCTATCATCTGCAACCATTACTAAGTCACAGAAAAGCTTCTGCTTCTTGAACAGTTTATTTTCTCAGAAAGTTTCACTTTCTGTACGGATTATTTATATACATTAATTATACTAATAGAATAAGGATAAATAAGTAATACTTTTAGAGGAGATGTACCTGCATTCTCATGGTGATAGAGTGGGGAAACTAATTTGGAAACACCACCATCAGTGCACCCGACCGGAATTTGAACCCCGATCTTCCCATCAGTGGCTATTAATTCTAGTGTGAGATTTGCCCACTAGACCATGCAACTAACAATTCGTGTACCTTAGAGTTAATTTGAAGTTACCCTCTCCCATCCCAACTCAGTTTAGAGCAGTAAGGGAAATTAAAACTGAGCCAGGGAAGTTTAAAGTTCATGTATGATTAAATTTATGTGAGGACAATTTACGCTCTGTAAGGGATCGCTTCAGTAGATGAGCTTTATTTTCACGTTTTTATTTAGATAAAGTCTAATTCAAAACAAAAAATTAACAATGTACATTAACATTAATTATTAATATACGGTGAAATATAAATATATAATATTTTCTAATAAACCTCTATTTTCAATATTTTCTTCAAATGAGTCTAATTATAATTTTATATTAATATAATTCAAGGTAATTCTATTACATGCAAATATTCGTAGTCAGTTTTGAATTATTTGATTTTATTAGAACTATATTGAGAGATATGTTAATTATGCGTTGTATGAACAACTTTTTTTCATATTCGATTTGATTAAAAATTAATTTGAAAACGACATTAATAAAATTATGTTGAAACCAACTTATGGAATATAACTACAGGTATTTTATTTCAATGAAATGATTATATTAGCTGTTTATAGTATTTTACTTAAATTTATGCAATTTTAATATTAATTTCATACAGTACGTATTTGGCATTTAAATATGATTTTTAGAAAACAAGATGCAACAAGATCAAATTCATCAGAAATTTGTTTTAAAGAAAGATTAGAGATTCACTTTGATGAATCATAAAAAAGATGAATAATTATTAGAAAAAACTTAAGGCTACACCAGTGCTAGTAAGAGTGCAAAGTTACAAAACCAAATTGACACATACTAAGAATGGATTAACAACGTTATTCCCCAACAATTCTATTCTATTAACCCATGGGCTAAAATAAGACGTGACATATCACTAAAATAACTTTTGGATAGTATTCACCTTGAGAGGAATAGAACACTAACGTCTACATACATACGTGAAAGTATATTATATGATTTATTACTATTCCCAACGCTTTTGCATGATAAAGTGTCCCTATTTTATTAAATTGACTTAAGCACGTTAACATGTGCGTTTATTATGATGTGTTAAATATTTTGTTGTGTCAGTGTAGTTTTAAGATCAAATAAATGACCATAAAGACGAATGAGGCCTAAATAAAATCGAAATTAATAACTAGTTTCATTTTACATTTAACTTGAGAACAATTAAATTGTTTGGTCAAGCTGACTAATGTGAATAATTTAGGAAAATAGTTTTGTAAGGTTTTTGGAAACCCTTGTCACTGGGTATTTATAGCTATCGACTTTTTTGATTTTCTCAGTAATCTATACATGTTAGAGTATCAATAAGTTACGTTTAAATTATTTATCTTTACCATGATTTTCATTGCTTTGGCAACTAGTGATTCTGACAATACAATTTATGGTATCGGTATCTTTAGAAGAAAAGCACCATAAATCACCCGATAAGAGTATAGAAAATCACTTTGGGTCAAAAAAATTTTTCAGTTAACATTTTCAGGGATTAAATAAACACTGGATAATAGCAACAAAAATAACTTATCTCATGTCAAAAGTGATGACTACCTTAATCTTTACAGAGAGGGATTAAAAACTATTATTTATAACGATATATATATATATATATAATATTATGAACACATTAACACAATTAATTTTTTTTAGAATGTGTAGAAACAAGTATATTTTAATAAAATATGATAATAATAATTATTATTTAGTAAATGAACTATACAACCCAGTTGTACAAACTTTCATATCTAATATATTATACATATATATACACACATCTATATTATATTTCATATATTATAAATACATATATACATCTATAATTTATCCTCCCGTAACAGGTAAACTTCATTTAATTGCTATTCTTTAGCAACGATGATGTCGACAAAAATAAATTAAAGTGAAATTCCTCAGAATTCACCAAGAGAAGAATGCGAATAAAAAAATAAGAAACTTTCGAGGGGAGGGGGGTTTAGAGGGAAGACCCTATCTATGTGACTTTGTTTCGAAACTGGTTAAATTACGTATTATGGTGTAGCCACTGGTATTTCCGTAATTAACTGTCGTTTTCAAAACTTTCGTGTTGCGGGGCTTTTTTTAAAAAAAGCCTTCCCGCAAGCTCCGTTTCGCTTGTGAAAGTCTATTGCTTAGGACATACGAATAATTAGAACATAAAGTAACTCTCATTTCCTGTTCCCAGCAGCGGGGTTTTCCATTATACTCCATTAGTCCGCGACTTTTAAAAATGTGCTTATTTTATCCACCATATTCTGCAAATTAAAAATAATACTTAAATTATTGACTTTAAAGTGTTTCTCAATCTTGAATTGTTTTACATATTTATCCGGTAAATTAACTAGAATGATAATTACAAGTTAGTGCTTCCTATATCGCTGAAAACCCATTTAATTTCATGATTATACAAATAAATATGTCTGAAGAAGGGAAAGTGTAATATGAGAATATCTTTTAAATAAGTCTCGTGACCTTGGGGAAACTGGTGGAAGTAAATATGCCATACCTTAGCAACAATACCATCGACCTCGTGGTCTTGTGGTAAAGTGCTCGCCTCAGGATCCGATATCTGTGGGTTAAAACCATCTGAGGTTGACGGATTTTTCTTGATTGACACATATCCGTAGCACAATTTCCTTTGAAAGGACAGTAAAGCCTTCGGCCACATGTTGTATGTGGCATGTAAAAGAACCCTGGAAGGTATGTTTAAAATACTTTTACCGGCAAAATTGGTAGTCCGGTTAGTTCTTGCTTATAGGAATTCTCGTGGGCTAATATAATAAGTCAGTTCAGAAAGTGCACGTTAAATACCTGAAATAAATTAATAAAATAAATAACTACAGCCAAAAACTAGACGATCATGACAATGTGATTAACGTATGTTTACAGGCCTATTTTAGTTAATATGCCAAGCTATTAAAAAAAAATACTTGTGTCATCGTGTAAATTATGTCTCTATTAATCGAAACACTTGTCAATATTGTGGTTGTGGGTGACCTGGTGGTCTAGGGGTGAGGTGTCAGACTTCTGTGCTGGAGGTCGGGGTTCAATCCTCGGTCCCGACACAGATTTATCTGATTATCAAACCCTTCCTTCACCTCTGACAAGGCACCTTGTGAATGTGGGGAATGCCAGGCCTCCACCGTGGTTCGGATTCCACGTTAAACTGTAGGTCCTCCATTTCATCTCACAATCACCCTACCATTACACATTAGCGTAAGTGCGTATAACCCGAACGGGTAGTAAGACGCGGTGCTAATAATAATAATAATAATAATAATAATAATAATATTGTGGTTAGAAGAATGAATATATTTAATACGAGCAAACCCTTACGTATTATTTATGTTATTTACATGCCATTTCAAAAACAAATCATTATACACTGTCACCCAAGTAGCTGATGTTCAAATTAAAGCAAGCAATAATGATGAATCTATAGAACCTACAAGTTATTAACTGCTACAATGCAAACAATTGTTATGTTTTAAATACTTTATGACTAAGCCCCTGCACTGTTCATAAGAGCTTGCGTAGCAACTTTGATTTGAATGGGGTACGTTTACATAAAGGATGATGGAACAAAGGAGAGATACATGCATCCAAGTTGTTTGAAAATCTCCTGGAAATTACACAAAATAATCTGCAATGGCTTCTTAGTGTTAACTAAGTGTTAACTATATGAATAATTAAATTAAACTGACTGTATTTACAAAATGATTGCATTATGACTTACACAGGTAACCTTTAATTTTAAATTAGCTTTGATGGAAAGCCAACTAATTTAAGCGCAGGCGTACATGATTTGGTCGTAAACGCCTTGTTATTTGTTTGTGAACCCTTTTTACTTTCTCTCGGCCCCTAGGAGATTTTGATCGTCAAAAACAATCGCACTCGAGATTTTAATAAAATATTGCCGTTTCATGACCCCCTGAAACCGTAAAAGCTCTATCCCGTGATATCATTTGTCTGTCTGTCTGTCTGTCTGTCTGTCTGTAAGCCTGTCTCTATCCCAGACTAGAGCCAAAACCTTATTACAAATCGGGCTAAAACTTAGTATACAAGGTTTTAATAAGATTCCCCGCAGAGGTTTTTTTATTTGTACATGCAATCCTATAATTAAGAGTAGTTTATTGAAGGGCATAAATAGTAAAATTGATTTTTTTTAAAGTCCGCCTTAACAATCTTAGTTAAATTTTGTATCTAGACATTGTTTAAAATTAGTAAGTGATACTTTTAATTCTATCATACATTTATTGTGAGGGTACTTAATATTAGCAGAAATTTTCAATTTTTATCAAATCTTCACAAATATTTGAGATACGAAATAATTTATTATAACTATAAAGTTGTAGTACTATTAAATATAAAAATATTTGTTTATGATTTTTTTTTAAATCGATAGTCTCTAAAATATAAACAAATACGCACATTTTTTATGAAGCACTTTGAAATTGATTATTATGTTCTTTGAAAGAAAGATGATCTCGTATTTTCTCAATGTTTATAAACAGTGTATATTATTTCATTTATGATATTTGGTGGAATTTTCCTAAAACCATTGAAATTATTTTGTTTTACAATCTTTATGAGTTTATAGTAAATGTTTCTATTTTAAGATAAAAAAAAGATAATCATTGCTTTGCACGGTACCATTAATTTGAACAATTACGGTTTTTTGTTTCTATAAATAGCCCACATACTTCCAGAATATTTCCATCAGATTGTTACTAAGAACAAATCACAAAATAGTTTATTTAATAGGTCTTTTAACTGTTCACGTGATCATACCTACTGGATTGATTCCACTTAATTATACATTTTATTTCAATTTAATAGTGTTTAGTGCACCTTAGTAATCACATTGAACTAGAAGAAGAACACACGAAAATAATGTAAGGAGGTAATATTTTAATTAAATTCATCAGCATTTGCCAAGAGAATGGATGATAAATAAAATTGTATTAAAAGAAGCCAACGTCAAATCAATCAAGACGCAATTAGTACCCCAGGCTCTCTGTTCATAGCCAATAATAATGGTCGCCAAACTTTTATGTGATTATATAATAGCTACTGTTTATTAGGTAGTATATTTCTTTCATAACTGGTGTTCGACAGTACGCTTGAGCTAAATAAATACATTTTAGATGGCTATAATTATTTACGTTGTTTCACTCTTACCCGTTTTATATAAACATAACCTCTTTTGACAGGAACATTTATAAATATATGTACAAGACAAAAATTAATGCACTGCAACCGTTATAGAAGGAAGCCAACCTAAAAGTGTACTTGGACTAAGTCCTTGATAGAAACCATCAAACTTCTCTTCATCGATTCAAATTATTTTCTTAACAGTCATCACTAATATTCCAAGGGTACCTACACACAATTTTCTAATCTTGGAGATATTTCTTTGTTATCAAAAGAAAGGGGGAAAAAATGAATTAAAACATGTTTATTTTTTGAAAAAATAGAAATATTTAAAAGTTATGTGTAGTCGCGTGAGAAGGCATAGTGTGAAGAAGATGTAAGTGTGATGAATGTATAAATGACTGAAGAGAGAAGTTTATTTGTTTAAATAAAAACCAATCAAACCATTCTTTCTGTATGGCTTATCACATGTGGTAGTATTTTAGTAAAATAAACCTTCATAAAATACGAAAACAGTGTTTCGCAACCAACATTGATAACAATTATTGACAGTATCACTAATTTGATTTCGTATATATGCATACAAACCTAATAATACCACTCCCTTATCAAGTAGGAAAGAAACTTAAAAAAAACTCTTTAATTGTTCATCCTCACTAACTTTCTCCACAATTCCCTATATCCTTGTATACTCTTCTTCAACAATAACCATACACCGAGTCATACATGCTCTTTTGTTCTTAAAATTCTTAGTGTTTATGTTTTACACACATTCGTCTAAATCATTTAACCACTTCTTCATGACCTACCTCTTCTTTTTGATCCACACACTCTACACACTCAACCATAATATATTTGTTACGTCACTTGATTCACACTCATCCTCTCAACATGCCCAAACAAACTTAACAGGCTTCTTTCACATTGACCTATTGGATTCCCTTTCAAACAGTTCTCTATCAGCACCCATTCATTTATTAACTTTGTTCATACGAGTTTTCCCATTTTTTAATTTTTTTTTTAGCTATCTCATTCCGTACACATTCACCTAGCCCTTGTGTTTCATCTGAGAAATCTACACTTCACATCCGTAAAACAATGTTGACATTTCACACTTTTATATAGCCATCTTTGCCTCTTTCGATACTACTAAATTCTTTTTAATAGTCCACATACATCCAATATACATCCACCCATCTAATTTCATCATCTATCCTTCCATTTTTACAGAACACACTGCACAGATAAACAAAATCATACATTTGTTCTAATAATTCCCCATTTATAATACGCTGACACTCATTACATGGTCCGTCCTTATCAAAATGTATGACCTTAGTTTGGAGACATTTATAGGAATATCCATTATGCCTGTCACCACATCCAAACGATCTAATGTATTCGGCAAGTTACTTTCATCTTCAGCCTTTAATAACTCATCATCTGCATATAACAGCACTCTCACATTCACATTGTCCATTTATACACCAACTGCATCCTCTCAAGCATCCCTCATACACTTATCAATGAATACATTTAACAACCACGAATATATAGCACAACCTTATCTAACACCCCGTTCACTGTCAACCAATTCTCTCAAAGCTCCGTCCACCCTAACGCACACTTTAATTCCATCATACACCTCCATAATTGCATTCACACCATATTCTCTCAGAACATTCAATAACATAATCCTATTCACCTGATCGTACGCTTTCTACAGATCAACAAAGGCACAATACACTTTCTTCCGTACATTTCTCAATCAGTTGTTGCAATGCAAATATCTGGTCCATGCAAACTCAACCTGGAATGAAACCACTTAGCACTCTCCAAATATTGTCCGCAGTTTTTTCATGCACCTTCTCAAGTAAGACCCAAAACCTTTCCGTTTAACACTCAACAAAATAACTGCCCTATGATTCTTACATTCATTCTTACTGCCTTTACCTTTGTATAAAGGAACAACTAACGCATTCTTCCATGTATTAAGAACATTTGAAATCCCAGCACACACATTGAAAAGCTCACATACTCTGGCCTCTTGTATTCTGTTTCTAGTAATTTCTATATATCATTAGCTTTTATCTCGACATTCCATTCATGCTCGTGTAAGGTTAATTTTTCGCCCAGCAATCTTTCATATTGCACTCTCACACTTTTACTATGCAATTTTTCTACTTTCCACTCTTACATGCTAAATATTCTGTGCTGCTTATTCACAACATTATTCCCTAATTCTACTACTGATATCACCAGGAAGTGATTCGTTGCTCATTCAGCACCATACACAGAGTATTATTTACTAAACTTCTAAGTCTCTCATTCCATACCACAAAATCAATCACCGATGTCGTATCACTATACTATAAAGTCACATGACTGACTCACTCACTGACATTAATGTTTACCCACTTACAGATGAGCTAGAAACTTTAAATTTGTCAAAATTATAGCTCATAGCCTGTAACTGAAGGTAAAATTCAAAAAAAGTTAAAAAAACAAGTTTAACCCCAGAAGAAAAAAATGGCGGAGCAACTTTAAAGTAGGATCTTTCTTTGGAGGCCTCTTAAGGCTAAATGGTAAGGCCTATCGAAAAACGGATTGCACCAGAGCTAGAATTTTTGATTTTAGGTAAATTTTGCACATTTTCCGAACATTTTTTAATTTTCTGACACACTTATGGGACGGGACAGCTAGAATCATAACATTTTAAAAATAAACAAACGTTCAAAACAACGCTGGATTTACATTAGTTTACACTCATTGCGGGTTTGGGGGTGGAGCCCACAACGAGCAAAGATATATATATATATATATTAATATATGAAATAAACCGCTGTTATCATATATATTGACCGCCTCTGTAGTCTAGTGGTCAGAGCTACTGGTTACAAATCCATAGGTCCCAGTTTCGACCCCCTCCTCTTTTAGATCTTTCTGTGAAGCAGTGGATCTAGAACTGGGTTAACTGATCCTCGTGAGGACAAATGAGGAGATACTTGAATGAAACAATAGCAGCTCCTGTATAAGAAACTGAGATTAATGGCCTGATAAATCTTTGGGCTGACCACCAATTAGCATTACCATCACCAACAGACGGTGGCCTCTCAGTTGGTATGTCTAGATGGTGGCGTGACGCCATTGAGATATGTATTGATATTATTCATCAAACGTGACATTTACATAACACATTACTTGATGTATAAATACGTGAAGAGAGATCAAATGATTTTATTGTTGTCGGATAGGGTTATTCCTAATAAAACTAAACAGTAGGCAGATATTAAATAATTTTACACTCTTTTTACACATATATCTTAATTGATTGATTTTATAAATCTAGCTTATTGTTTTAATATATCAAACCATACTTATGCTTTATTATTTCCAAAAATCACACTATCGATCAAAATCAATCTCTAAAGATAAATATATTAGATTTTAAACAGTTTTACCTGCTTGGTTAGTATATATTTCAAAAGGTCATCTATGAGTTGTTCTTACGTAAATCCTCTGCAATGAAAGTATCAATCATCATATTTAAATTACTTAATGACTAAGTAAAACAGTAACGATCACGTAAAAACACATTATACGCACTATGTACTTATTGTTCTTTACTTTACATTATGAAAGTTTATCAATAAATATGTTGTTTTCTTTATCAAGACTCACAAAATGTTAATAGTAATTTCATTACTAAG
>CABFOV010003462.1:37062-63106 GCA_902141375.1 Timema poppense | reverse complement strand
CCCCCCCCCCACCTTCTCTCCCACAAAAAGTATCAAAGTCCTGAGGTTCCCAAAAGTTTGTTTTATCAGTGCTGAAAATTTATTGAGTTTTAAAACTTTTTTTAAAGTCACTCACCGAACGTTATTGTACTGCATATTATGTTTTCAAAGTATTTCTCATACTTTTTAAATTTTTACTTGAAAAAATAAATGTACAAGTTTCAAAAACTTACCAAGATATTTAAGTGCCTTTACAGGGAGAAACTTCTTCCTTATAAAGCCTAAGGGTTGGTAAAGGGTCGAGAGCGGGTTGAGGGGAGATTGTGAGAGAGGGCAATTTGTTTCAAAAAAAGTAGTTCCTTTTTTTTTTTTTTAGAAGCGTGCTACTTGGCTCGGTCCTTGCAAGGCGCCTGCTCCTTCACATAGTCACTTGTTTTTAATAAGGCGGGCCTTAATTAAGTAAGACTGCCCGTAGGGTACAGCTGCGTGGGAAAATTAGTTAACTCGTTGAGTTGAGAAGCTTTTGAACTACTAACACCAAGGTTTTTAATCCTGTTAAGAACCTGCGCACACGCAGATAAACTTATAAAGAAACGGAGCCTCTCATTTTATTATTTTAACTTTCATTTTAATCGTGCAATGTTTATTTACTAGCAACGTATTAGAATATTAGAGAGAGAAAAGTATGTGTTTTTTCTGCCCTGCGTATTGTTGTTGCTTATACGGATGGGTCAACTGCATTTAATTACATTAATGGGAGACGAGGAAGATAGAATTTAGTTGAAATGTACGCGCATTTACGTGGGGGGTAAGTAGGAAATCATGTAGTAAAATCACCCTTAGTACACCCGGTTAGGATTCGAACCCAGACCTCCCATCACTGTCAATGTGTTCCTCGGTGCGGTTAACTATTACGTTTACAAACCAAGGCTACTCACGGCTTCATTTATCCACGTTGCCTACTTGATGAGTTCGAAGCTATCTAGTGAATTAGGTTGCATCTCAAATTGACGTACCTAAACACTCTTAATGACTATCACACTTTGACACCAATGTACGAATTAGAAAGATAGGACGGAAAATAGGTTCGAGAAAGAGGGATATATAAAATGAGTATAATGAGAGATAAAAAAGTATAAATAGTGAGATAAACTTTGCAAAGAGATAGAATAGGATGAATTTAAATGATTGATTATAAATTGTAGGAATTTAAGAGAAAAAAACTTGTATAGTTCTCACTGCATTAAAGAACGCCTTTATAAACTATATGTTGGGCCACTTATTTATGTTTTACACATTCTAATTACCGGAATTTATTTTTTCATTGAGTCTTATCTACAAATTCAATAGACTAATTACGCTAATAGAATAGGGATGAGGAAGGTATAGTTTTTGAAGAAATTGTCTTTTAATTGCATCGAGATAGAGTTGGAAACTGTTTAGTAAAATACGTTCTTACTACACCCAACTGGGGGGGATTCAAACTCCAATCCTCCCAAATTGATTATACATATTTTATACAGGTCGATGTTTTAAAAAACACATTTTTTAACTATGATTAAAAGTTAAACCCTCTTTTGAATATAAAAAAATAAAGCTTGTAACTTTACCTTTATAAATTTAAAAACATAAGAACGTAGGCTTTCGACGCCTAGCATACCTATCCTATTAAACAATAGTTAGCTTGAATATTAAAAGCTTATACTTTTCTTTTTACGTTTATTAAGCTACTATTATATTAAGGAACTCCCCTATCATTAATCTACACATTACATGTTTTACCTCTAACATGGAAATTGGCATTATCTCCATACTGTTTTTATTTTTTGTTTTTTAAATTATATCACTGTTTATTGATATTTACTACTACAGCTTATTAATGTAGTTTGTAATTATTGTTATTATTTTAGTAACCATTTATTTGTATGTATCATTACTTAGTTATGATTGTTTATTTATTTTCTTATTTATTTATGCTCACATGTCAGGTACTTGTATACTTTTTAATGATGGCCTGTTATAGGTCTTGTATCTGTTGGCCAGGACTATAAGACCAATTGAAATAATAATAATGATAATGATTATAGTTATAACTATTATTATTATTATTATATCAACACGTTTAGCCCCCAGAGATATGAAATATATAATTTATTGAAGTAAGAATGAAAAGAGTAGTTAAATGTGGTAATTAGTATTTCATGAAATATACCATGATTATTAGTAGATTAAAAAGGGTTCGGTTTGGAAAGGGCTTTTTAATGTAAGTACACCCGGTGATAATGCACGATTGAATATCATGTACCAGTGCACTCATCAGACATTATAGCCTTCATCGCCCCACCACCGACAATTCATTTTGTTACGAGCTTGATTTTATAAACCACGTGACCACCAAATTATTAATGCAAGTTAAATAATGATTAAAAGGAAATAAGAATCATGCATATAGTAAGGGGCCGTCTATGAATTAAGGAAGGGTATTTTCTTAATTTTTTTTTACGAGAATAAAAAGGAGGGGGAAGGGAATCGGTCAGAATCTATCTTACGTGAGGATTCTCTTAACACTTTTTATAATGAGACAAATATTATTTTTGTGTCACAAAATAGATGTATTAATTATAAATCTTCCCTTATATTTAATTTACTTCAGCAATTAAGGTATTATAAAATGTCGTATCACTCGCTTTAATACTAATCCTTATATCTAAAAATAGCTAAATGATTAAAATAATCTAATTTACCATACCATACAAAATTACGTAAGATAAGGGGGTTGGAGGGACGGAAAATCTTACTATCCCTTACGGTAGGGTATGGAGCCGGGGGGGAGCGGGCTTAAGATCATTAAAGAAAAGCCTTACGTAATTTAAGGGGGGACCCTAAGCATATGAATCAATATAATGAAAAAAATAATCCATGATGCACCCGGTTTGGATTCCAATCATTCTAATATTCTAATTCCAACCTCCGGCGTGACGCTTCCAGCCATCACCCTACCCCCCAATGGTCGTCTAAAGGCACCTGTTTAGGTTCCACGTCAGCTCCTCAGATATAGTTTGGTAAAATGATAATAAAACATTCTAAAACTGCTTTGTTTCAACGGAAATATCAGTTGTTATCTTAACGTCTCTTATAACGTATCTTCCCCGCCCTCCCAGCGGAAATGACCATTCATATTCGGTCTGTCCTAGGTCACCGTGTCAATAGTTTTGTTTACGTCGATTTTATTTGTCTGTTGCTGTCTTTCGAACAAATAAACCTGCAGACCCCCACCTCCCCCACGAAGGAAACCTACAGAAATGTAATCCATTTAATATTCATACGAGTCGCCGACATGTTTTATGAAATCCAGCTGCCGCCCACATGTTTGTTATTCAAGGCGTCTCACCAGACAAGGAGACGCGCGCGCGCGTTGCATCACGGGAAGGGACGACACAGAAACACACACACCCACACATTACACGCGATGCACGGGCGCAACACGTTGTCGTTAATTTGCATGCACCTTGTATTCGTAATACAACAATGGACTTCGACCTATTCCATACGTTCGCTTATGTGAATGTTTAAAATATGACGTGTTGCGTAGTAAGATAAATTACTTCATTTTTCAGTCGCTGTTGTCGTTTATCACGTTCGTGTTGTCTTATCCTCTACCCGTGTCGCCCGTTAATTACACGGTCGGAAGAGAAATAAAAGTCTTTGTAAGAAATTACAGGAACGTAATTACTATTTGTCGCAGGCGAGCAAAACGCACCACACCCATCGCGCTATTAAATGGGGGGAATATCTTGAGTGTGTGAGGAGATACCTGGGCCAGGTCTTATGGACGACCAAGGTCATATTTGTTTGCACAGTTGGTAAACGTCGATCAAACACGTGTTACATCCCTTTATTGTAATCATTTACTTAAGCTGTAATTTATGTAAATACAATTTTTGAAATTATACCTTTTGATAAGTTATTAGACAGGTTTATTGACTTCAATTTGAAAGATTTTTTTTTTAGTTTTTTTTATTTGAATGTGGGTCGTTATGTTTAGACGATACCTTTCAGTCTTGAAACGTTTAAATTATTCCTCACTGTACATCACATTGATTGAAGCAGGATCATAGAAGTTGAGCCATAAAAGTTGCCTAATTGTTGTTTAACATTGGCATGCAATGGAGTCAATTCAATTCTTATACAAAACGGAACAACACGTAATACAATTAGAAATGGTATTCAGATCAGTAGTCACATGGTCTAAGGGGTCACAACAGACTGGACTGTCGGTGATGGGGAGGTTAGGGTTATAATCCCGGTTGGGTGTACTTAGTGTATTTTTACTTAAATGGTTTCCCACTCTCTCTCTTGAAAATGTGGGTATATTTCCACTTAATCCTACCTTCTTCATTCCAATCACATGAGCGTAGTTGATTATTCAGATCTCCAGGTAAGAAGTAATACAGGTTGTAGGGGGTGGCAAGACAAGTAGGGGTCAGCGACGCCAAATGGCGGCGCTATGAGATGTCAAAGTTTGACGTTGTATGCACCTAGGGGGTAGGCACCTCATCACTACTCAGCACATAGCACGTGGAGCGTGGGGTAAATTATTACTAGTAATAAAATTTCTTGACAACAAGTACCCTTATCCCGCTTCAGTGACCGCATGATCTAACGCGGTAATCTTGCGTTGGGCTAAGACTGCCAAAGACAGAAAGATCGGGTACACTGAGGAGGTTTTTTCCCCAAATGGTTTTACACGCTCCCTCCACTCAAATGTGAATGTATTTCCTCTAGATTAAACCTTTCTAATCCCTAGCACATTAGTGTAATTAGTACATAGGCGTATAAACCGAAAGGATAATAAGACTTGGTGCTAAAAAAAAGAGGTACCCTCAAGAAATTACTGATTCTTTCAAAGATACGGTTGTTGACTGGTGTAGTGTATTTATTCACTTCAAATTTGGAATTACAGCTCCAACTTTGACTTATTGACGCCACCATTTGAAGTCACCGACCACGAGCTCATTACGTGAAAATACTTGTCTTGTCACCTCCTACAGCCTGTACAATTTTTTTACCTTGAAATTTTAAGATATCTGTACATATATCTAAACCGAATGGTTAGCGAGGCACATTGAGGGAAAATATTTAGGTATGAGAAACATGGCCACGTGGTTGGCTTTATGTGTTGCCGAATTATACGAGTTTTAATGATTTTATAAGGGTTGCGTAAGTAACGTAAATTTTCCAACCACGTGCGTGTGGGTGATGCACACATTATCAGGCTCACAAAACGCTAGTTTATTTGTTGTTGTCGAAGTCAATGGCTTAGTTCATCCATATTTATTTTGGTAGCTGCTAAAGTGTTGGCCCAATATTGGCTATGGTCATCAGGGGGAACGATGTCACATTCGTACGTTGTCACTGCTTGAATGGGGTTTATCGAATATTCAACCCCTATCGCTTGAATGGGAAAAATCTACCCTCGTGATAAATGTTTTTAATAGGTGGTATTAAAATGGAAGTGTATGGAGCACAAGATAAAGGCACTATTTTTTCAGTTTTTATATCAAAACTTTTTTGGGTTAAAATAAATAAAATAATTCTCCAGTATGATTATAAGAGCTTAAATTTCTTCACACGGTGACCTGAACAGTTCTTGAATACCTGTAAAGGGTATTCTGGAATTTAATGATAAACTTTTTAAAATAAGAGAAAGAGTTATCATTTTATGCCACTGCGATCATGACGGATATTCAACAACTGTTGATATCACCTTGTGAAGAAAATTAAGCTCTAGGTTTCCACTGGAGCAATAATTTTTATTTTGGCAAAAAAAAAAAGTTATGCTATAAAATCTGCAAAAACACTGCCTTTTACTCCCGTTTCCTACATTCCCACCTTACGAGATCTCATCAGCAGGTCTAACTCAGCTCCCGACTCGTATCTGCATTTTTGTGTGTGCGCGCGATGTATGGGAGTAAAAGGGAAAGACCTACGATACGCTAGAAATGTGTGCAGTACATTCATATTTGAATAATTACTCGAAATGTTCACGGTGACGATGGGGGACAAAGCGAAATAGTTTCTTGTTAATAACTACAGTATGTCCCTATGATGACAAAATGAAGATTTATGCACGATTTATTCTGTGAAGCCATTTTAAAATGGTCAAAAACGGCCTTTTCAATGCAGTTTTTATACAAATACAATTTAATATTTCAACAATTTTCAGTATTAGAAACTTTTATTAACTTTTTATCTCCATTAATGTTTAATCACAAATGATCCACGTGCATAATGTTCATATGAATTCACGATTTCTAGCCGACTGTATCACAGAGTTTATTATTATTATTAGCACCGCGTCTTACTACCCGTTCGGGTTATACGCACTTACGCTAATGTGTAATGGTAGGGTGTACCACGGTGGAGGCCTGGCATTCCTCACATTCACAAGATGTCTTGTCAGAGGTGAAGGAAGGGTTTGGTAATCAGATAAAAATTTGCCGGGACCGAGGATCGAACCCCGGCCGCCAGCATAGAAGTCTGACACCTTACCCCTAGACCGCCAGGTCACCGTATCACAGAGTTGATTGGCATGTGATGCACGCTCTTAATGGCTGAGACAATGCAATGTGTATTTTTGGAAGTTAAGTTAGTTTGTAAGTCATGTGTCGATACAACTAGTCCGTTCAGAAAGTGCACTTTAAATATTCCTAACAAAAATATATGTCAGTGTTTATTGCAAAACTTGACTTACCAAAATATTATTCACCATCACCATTTCCATCATCTCATCTCATCGGGGCATGGTAAAAGCCTCCACGCAAAGTTTTGTTGGTAGACTTGCTAACAACACATATTAACAGCTTTGTCTGAAAGGCTTGGACTGAAGTGGGCCATTAAATTAATATGGAAATTGAAAGTAAAATAAAAGACAGCTTCACTCATTTTTACGTAGACGGTAAACTATAGGCTATTCAGCATAGGAGTGTTGGTAACTTATATCCATCAAAAGTAGCCAAATCCATTTCCATGTATCCAGTCGCCAAACCAGTTCTTCAAGACCTTGTGTTGACCTGCTGTCACGTTTGGTAGTCAAACTTTCACAACAAACAATTTGTTTTATACTATGATTTTAAAAAGTTTTTACATTATTGAAATACTAACTTTTGAAAGTAAACGTTTGGATGTTGTTGTTTTTGTGGAAATTGCGTCAATAGTTGACTTAAAAATACTCTACAAATGAAAACTTCTAAAACTATGCCTTCTCTTTATAAATTAAGATGACCGGCCATTTGAAATCACGGCGGTTGATGACGTCATACAAACTGTTTTCGGTTGCATTCATGCATATATGTTTACAAAATAAAAACCTTTTATTTTGAAACTAATATTTTGCATAAATCTTTCTCTAAGTTAAAAAAAAAACAAGTATTTATTTTGGTTGCCAGTTATAAAAAGTTACATGTGTGAATATAATAGTTTTTAGTTTATTATTTCATGCCTTATAATATCTCTTGTTGCCACAGCCACGAAACAAGAAGCATACTAATTTTATTAATATTCTTTGTTCTTACAATGAGTCAAGAAAAAGAATATCATACATTAAACCCTAGGGAAGGATTATTAGAAGTATTTATTAAGATTTTTGATCGATAATCTAGTTTTACTAAGAAACTAGCTAATCTCAGTTAATCCTGTTGGGAATTAACTCATTTAGACTTCGCACCGGTCAGTTCCACTATCTACAAATCTCCCGGTAAATACTTGCACTGACAAAGAAAAAAGTATGTTTGCATCTGACCGTATTTGAAGTCTGAAAATATTGTATAAAGTGTCAATAGGTCACTGTTATTTTATTTTTTACCGGAAGTGTTAGATGATATGTTAAAATATCTACCCTGGGGCCTAAGGTTTGTTCATTACTAACTGCGTTTGGGATAGGTGATTTTCTCTCCTCTCTCCACTTGTAATACTGGCTCAGCACCTTAAAATCAACCATAATATATGTGTTTATTTTAGTGCTATGAGCCCGTTTAAGCTATTCACAGCTTGGATTAATTTAAGCACTCACAAGATGATAAAGCTGAGTTTTAATTAGCTGCCAGCATTTAACTGAAGAGATAATTTAAAAGCCCCTTAGTCAAGGGGACCTGTCAGGTATTTAAACTCCGGCCTCTTGGTTAGAGCTAGGGCTACATCATGGTTTCCAGTGACCTGGAGGAAAATCTTAAAAACAGGGAGTTTGCTTGGTCAGGGAAAAGTCGGGGAATTTCATCAAATTTCTGGAATTTTTACTTTTTGTCAAAATTAATTTTTGTTTTACAATAGTAAGAGAAATATATTTTTCTTTCAGCTAATACATATACAACGTATCTCTTTTAACACATCTGATCGTGTCAAGCAGACAAATCTCAATTCCTAAGGTCAACGTTGGATTTTCGTGTTATCCTTCCATCCATATTCCACATACATGTATTTAGCCAAAGTTGAGTCATGACTATGCACATGAGCGAGAATTTGATTATATTATAGGTAGAAGGAACTAAGACTGACTATGTCTCACAACTTTTTAAAGCCATTCTGGCGTTAGGCTCAATACGATCTCACTGAAATCTAGCTTTAGCTATCCAAATAGCCCCATTACCTTAGGCGGAAATCGTTTGAACCTTCATTGAGTGACACAATTCAGAATGTGTATCTAGTTAGAAAAAAATAATTGTATCAAGCTGTGGTCTTAATAAAATAAAGTGTTAATATACTTAGGCCTAATATTGAAATTTAGTGGTCCGGAAAAATAGTGTATTAGCGCTGGGAAACCTGGAAAAGTCAGTGGATTTAAAAATATAGTTTTTATGGACACCCTTTAAATGGTTTTTCCACTTTGTTCCCAAGTGACATGGTCACCCATCTTCAACATCTTACAGTCTAATCCCCCTTCACACAACTGCGGACTAAGCCACGTAATCCCTACCACTGCTAGGAATTTCTCAAAATTCCAGTGGGTTTTTACACATAGCATAGTTAGTATTATTAAATAAGTCTATATGGAGTATTAGTCTCTGGAGTAAAAGCTTAAAGGATGCTACATGGTAGAGCATTGAGACGCGTTGCTGACTTTTGGAAATCCCACATTACTCAAGAAGTTACTTGATATTTTAAATATAGGTTTAAACAAAAGTAGGCGAAAATTATCAGCAAGTTTCTGATCAGTTAAAAAGTTTAAATTTTGATTTTGAAGTTTAAAATAATTCAACTATGCTATACGTGAAAATGTGTCATTCTGAGATTAAAACAATAGGCTAAAACCGTAGATCTAGCCTTCCTCTATCAAATGAAGTCATGTCTTGATAGATCCAGAACATACTTTTTTTTTTAGAAAATGTGGGATCGTTTCATAGGGTTTTATGTAAAGGGCCCCACACACGATCAGTCCATCTATCAGTTGTGACTGAAGTTTACCCCACGTCACTTGGGGCCGGCAAACTTATGGAATGTTTGTTTGGACTAGCCTCCCACCAGTTCTCCAAATAGGGACCCTACAGGGTCAATCAGACTATCAGTCGTAGGATTGACAGTATGCATCAGTATTTGTACGGGACCCTACACAATCAGTCTTCACGTCATTATTTTCATCAACCCCCAGCTACTACATGCGAGGTGCAGTTAGTGCAACAACATGAATAATGATTTTTTTTAAATGACTCGCTTCGGTGTCCGTATGATCTAACGCGTCGCTCTCACAATAGACTACGCTACTGGAAATGTTTAGATCGGGGTTTAAATCCCTGTTGGGTGTATTAAAGATTGTTTAAAAAAATAGTTTTCCGCTTATTATCCCCGCTAATGTGGGCACACATCCTAAAAATTCAACCTTACTCATTCTTAAGCCATTAGCGTAGTTCGTATGTAGACGTATAACCCGGACGGCTAACGAAACGCAGTGATGTTAAAAAAAAAATTGTGCAGTGTTAATTCTAGCTGCACGATGACACAGGACTGAAGGAAATAGGCCTAATGACGATCGCGCGGAAATGGTAAGTATTGTCCGTCTCTCCCACCACTTGCAAGACTGATGGACTGATAATGGTGTGATCAGAAAATTCGGATCACCTCGATATTTTCATCATTCCAAACACCAATCATAAAAGTACTGCCCTTACACGATCAATATTACTGTCAGTACTTTCACACGTCAGTTCGGCTTGAGATCTTCAAAGGGCGTCTCACACGTTCAATATTACTGACTGGACAAATCTTGGATAGCTCAGTGGTTAGAGCATTGGCGTACTAAGCCCAAGGTCACAAGTCCGATTCCAGTGTCCAGGTGTCATTTTTCAATTTTCAGAATATTACTGCCAGTATTCGTATACTGACTATACTCTCAATATTACTGTTCGTGTGAGGTAGATACTAACGGTTTGTCAGTATACTGATTAACTGGTGCCAACTCTCATCAGTATTTGCTAATTTGACAGTAATATTGAACGTGTGAGGTTCCTTTAACAGTCCAAAGTCAAGTTTGATGGAAAGTCATCTATCAATCTGTTTTGATTGATCAGTCCACCGTCCTTGCATACACACGGGAGTCCAGACTGATCATTCAGTTCCGAATTACTGTGTGTGGGGCACTTAAATTATAACACTTTTTTTAGACACAATTTAAACTTTTCAACTGGTAAGAAATTTCGCATACATTTCGGTGAAAACCATATTAAAAATATCAAACCACTTTAATCAATAATTCGGGTTTTCTAAACATCTGCAACTCTTCTTAGTGTCCTCCCATGCAGCCCCCTTGGACATATCTAAATTTAAACTCTAGTATTGTAATCTCAATTGTCCATGCCCCCAAAATGACACTTTTCATGCCTCGAAGAAAGCCAAATCATAACTAAGTCTTAAATGAAGTCAAGTCCAACTGCTGAGTCAAATCATGATCAAATTAAAGTCAGTTGCAAGATTACATTGATGGGATTAAGTAACTATCAATCTTCAGTGAAAATCAGATAATTTAGATTTTGAAATTTTAGGTTTATCACTCGCAAACTGTAACTGTAAGACAAAATTCTCAATATAATTTTAAGGCAAATTGCAATATATTATGTTTTGTTTTGCACACGCTTTCTAGTCCAATACCACGAGGTAATGAATGGGGTGTTTGTGGGCAGCTTAAGTTAATTTAAATTAAATAAAATAGACATTAAGTGGAAATAAGAATTCTTCTGAAAATTTCACAAATTATATACCTTGGACACTAGTGATTCAGTCTTTTGTGATGTGTTTTATTATACTCTTTAAAATGTAGAATCTGGCTCGATTTGAAGACAATTTTTCTCTAGTAACGATAATACTTCTTGGCCATAGCTCCTGCCATTCCACTCCCTCCCCTAGAATACGCTCTCCTTGCGCAAATGCATAGGATTCATCCCTGGTTGTGCCGACCATGGTGCCATTCTTGGACTTGATCCCTTAAGTTAAATTATTCAATCGGTGATAGTCATTCCTAGCACTAGAAAATATGAATATATATATTTTTAATCCCACTGATATTGACAAAGTCATGACAAAATGACGTAGTTGAAATGTATATATTCAAATATGTTTTTGTAGCGCTTAATTAGCTTTGAGGTGAGATAAATATACAGTAAGTTCTTATATGCTCTTTAATCCGGACTAATTGGGGCTTAAAGTTGACCAGATTTAAAAAAAATAGCCTATAAAATAAGTTTAGGCACGATTAAAGACCTATACAAAAACAAACCACATTTGCTTTAGATTTAAAGTAATACAAATGGCCCCAAGGGGGTCGGGCTAATTGCTCTAGGTCTTGGTCATTCGACCTTATCTACATCTCTTCTTTCTTGGCTGATGGAGGAATTCATTTCTGAGATGGGAACACCATTAGGGTGAGTTCCATTATGCCTAGATGGTAGTATAATACGTGAGAACGATGATGGTGGAAAGCAGAGGGGACCTACAGTTTAACGTGGGATCCGAACCATGGTGGGGGACTGGCATTCCAAACATTCACAAGTTGTGATTAATACACGTCTTGTCAGAGGTGAAGGAAAGGTTTGGCAATCAGATAAATCCGTGCCGGAACCAAGATTTGAACCCCGGACCACTCACACAGACGTCTGACACCTTACTGTTAGACCACCAAGTCCCCCACAGATTGAAACTAATCCGTAGGAAATAGATTATTATGCAATATGTTGTTTGCAGTAACGCTCTTTCAACCCAGCTTTTTCACCGGCGTTTATTAATGTACGAGTATTATTTTGAGAAAAGGGCTGTCCGGATTAAGCGAAGCCTGTTTAGTAGGGTCATGATAATTGAAGTTATTTTGTATTCATATTAATATTATTATATTCATATTCGCAATTGTTTGTTAGTGAGCAGTGTTAACAGTGCAGATAATTTTACTAACGAAATAACTCAGCTTGTGGCTTACCTTTCTCCATCAATCCAATGTTGTTTTAATTATTTTTTTAAATCTGGAATTATTGGTTTGAAACTCAAAGGTTTTCTGACTATTTTCTTTTAAAAAATCCGTTTTATATTGACTTAAAATTATTTTGTATAAGGATACAATATGAAGTGAATTTTTTTAATGACTAGTCTAAGTAATAAATGCTTTATTTCAAAAGTAGCATCGTAACTGTTCAATTTATGGTAAGTAGAAAATTAACCAAGTTACTTTTCAAGCTACCAAGGACAATTAATCCATCAACTATGTAACTCCTTTTAAATGGCTAAATTTAAAAAAATTGTGATTTCAACTTTTACGCTAACCTGAATATAATTCATCAGATTATATAAAGTATCCGACAAATTAGATCAGTCGGTAGCTTGTCTGCCTACTGAGCAAAGGGTCCCGGGTTCAATTCTCGACATGGCCGAAATATTTATAATGGGGGAAATGTGGGCTTACCCGTTCACATTGATAAATAAACGTCTGAGGAGTGGATGTTGTACTTGTCTTGTCTTAAGATAGCTTATAAGGCACATGAAGCTACGACAGGCCTTGTAAACCGGTAGTGGAAAACATATGGCTTGAATAAAAAACTGAGCCAAGCCACAGCCTGGAAACAATAATGGATGTAAAGTAAAGATTATAAAGTCGACGCTAGAATTGGTAGTGTTTTTATTTGGGTTCACTTAACCTGTCACTCTTGGGAAATACGCTATCATCTCTATGGATGACAAAATTGGTATAAAATTTATTTTTTTATCTCCGTTCGGGAAGGGAACACCTCACGAACACCTAACCTAGCCAATATTTTAAGTGTTTAGTAAATACAAGCAGTTAGCCATTTTTTTTTATCATTTAAAATTTTGATCTGGCTGATTTTTATTAAAACATGACTTAAAAACTAAATTAAATCTAGAACAGACACAACACCCAAAATGCCACTCATCAATTTATCACTGGGAAAGCGGAAACCCTAATTGCACTAATTATAAATTTTTCAGTCATGTCGAGAGTCCAACCCGGGACCCTTAGATTAGGGGTCGTCCATAAGCCACGTAATGATTTTTTCTTACCTTTCTAGCCCCCCCGCCTCCCCAACCTGCTTTACGTAACTATTCTCACCAAGAATGAATGTCATTATTTCATAGGGAAGTTTTGTGATGCTAAAGGAAGAATTCAGATTTAATACTTCTTAAAATCTATTTTAATCCTGAATATAAATGATTTCAGAGAGTATTATTATTTATGGATAGCTACACATGCAGACAGATAAAAAATGACAAGTACAGACATAATTACGTCGAGCTCTAATTCCTCAGGTTCATGAGGAAAAACCTCTGAGATATTTATGTTATGGATATCAGGTTTGCGATCTTAGTAAGAGCCAGACGGCACTATTATGTGCTGAGTAGGATGGCCCTTTTCTGTAGTAGCGCTACATGAAGATGTTAAAGTGCTCACATCCGATGCTTGACGCTGGGGGAAGACATCTTTATTAATATTGTGCACTTTTTTTTAATAGTCATAGTATGAGCTATTAAAAAATTACTGGCATACAACTTTTCTAAAAATTTTTTTGTATTAATCTACAACTTTACTTTAATCAAATTATCAATACCTAGACTGATGTTTCGTTCCAACACCTGTTCGAACCGAATCCGGCCAACTGGGCGTGGCCAACTGGGCGCCAGGACAACTGAGCGCTAAAATAAAACTTTGTTTTTATTTTTTAAATTAACTTATGCAATTTTTTTTAAATGCACCATTTTTTCATATTTTTTCAATCAAATTAAAAAGTGATGGATAAAAACTAAAGATGAACTTTTTTTAATTAATCATATTTTTCAGCGCAACATCATATATTTTTCTTGCAGTATTTAAAAAAAAATCTTAGTAGAGGAAACTTAATCAATTTATATTATAAAGTTAGACTATTTGATATGATAAAATTTCTAAAATAAACTCCACAAAAAATGAAAAATAAGAATTGTGCGCAAAATAAACCCCTAAAGAGGAATAATAAGTAGCATTTATGTGCATCCCTATCTAAAAAATAAAATAATACCGTCCGATATTATAATACCTTCAAGCTATGACTTATTTCTGGTGCAGGTGCGACGAGATTTGGTTTGTTTATTCTTAGAAATATCTCCCCACCATTATTATTACTTTTCTCTTATCCAGTTAATAGCTATGCGGTGCAGGTGCTACGAGCTTTTATTTGCGTATTCTTAGAATTCGTCCACTCGACCATTACCATTAATTTTTGCTTCCTCACTTCATTAGGTTTCGTCAACCAGAGTGGTTTGGACGAAATGGAACAAGAAATCGTGTCACAACGTGACAAACAAAAGTACGCAGACAATGGGTTTCTATAAGTTTTTGATAAATTTAGTGTCGATGGACAGATCAAATTTTGGAGATGTGAAGGAAAAAACAATAATTGCAAGGCTAGATTACATACAAGAGGAGAAGAAGTGGTCAAAAGATTAAACGAAGACACACATGATAGTTCATCACCACACATTGGAGCACAAGAGGTGTTTTCCAAAATCAAACAACGGGCTGCTGAAACACGAGAATGTACTTCTCAAGTCATCAACGAATGCACAATTGGCTTTACCCAGGCGGCAAAGGTATGTGGTTTTACTTAGCTAAGTATGATAAATAATACGTAAATAATTATTAAATTAATCCTTCAATCGATATTCCTTTCATTATTAGTAGGTTTCAATTGAGAAATATCTAATTAAAAAAGAGTGAATTCTTTGTTTTTACTCGTCACTTTTTAATTAAAAAGAAAAAATGCATTGCAAAAAAGTTATTTTTTAAAAAAGAACAAAAGTGGGGTTACTTTTGGCGCCCAGATGGCAGCGCCCAGTTGTCCTAGACCGTGTTCGAACACCTTTCGGGTGTACTCAGAGTGTTTTTTCCTGAATGGTTTTTACTCTCTCTCTCTCTCTCCACGTTAATGTGGGTAGATTACCTCTAAAATTCTACCTTCCTCATTTATACTACATTAGATAAATATAATAAAAAATAATTAAATAACTACAATTTGACTGTACCACTCTACAAAATTTATACTAAAAAGGCAGAATTTTAAAGAAAATCTACCAGTATTTGCATGGAGGAAGAGTGGAAAGCCCTTTAGGAAAAGCAGCCCTCAGTAAACCTGACTGTTATTCGAACCCCATATACCCAACATTGGCCGTCTAGTCTACTGAAAGAATGACAATTTAGACAATACGGCCACCGTAGCGTGTGTATAATAATTGAATTTATATACATACACACTAATTTATCAGAAGGGAAATGGTATAGGCTTAAATACAACCTACCTTTTGAAAATAATACTTTTCATAATATGCTGCTGGTACGAAGAAATAACACTATTGATGGACTACTCAAACTTGCCTCGAGATAAATTCTATATTTTTGCTTCTTTCCAGTTCACTACATCATCTTGTTGAGACTCTTCCACTATTTTTCTGGATATCGCTTTTTATACGCAAACAATGAACAAGTCTCCTCTTTTTGATGAAATTATTTTTATTTGTATACAACACATATTTTTATACAAACACAAGTGATTATTCACGGCCTATGTAAAAGAATGTGCAGTAGGAATTTAAATTATAATCAAACTCAACTAAACTTATAAATTAAGGCCGCTTCGACTGACAGCCGCTATCCAACTGAAAGCATTTGAGGGGGTCAGTAGATTGAATAAATTTAAACAAGTGTGGTGAGTATAAACATGTAACTGTCGTGCGCATGAAAATATGTTTTTTCGAATATGTTTGGTGTTCATAGTCTCGGTCAGACAATGCCACCTAACCACATTCGAAATATTGATCAACAAAAAGTGCTAAATATACATTTTCAACTCCACAAATATTTAAAAGTTATTTATAAGTATGTTTATCAAAGGTTAAAACGTGAACAGTAATATTATTTTTGGACATTAGAATTTGAGTACATATAAGATCTGTGTTACGTAACACTTTGAAGTACCCCACCCTCCCCCTAAAGCGTTACGTGGTTTATGGACGACCCATCATTGGGCAGGTACGCTTTTAACTGAGCTAAGGTGTAGTACATGTCGGTCCTTACTAGATCTACCTTGATGTCTGCATACGCTAAAATGTGTGTTCTGGTGCTTTCACTGACTACAGCTGCTTTAAGATAAATGGAAGCTATCGTTTCTAAATGCTGGCTACTCTACATTTATTGTTTATATCTTCCACAAGTTTAAAGGTAGTTTATAATCTTAGTATACACGTGTTTACGTCCGAAGCCCACGAACGTAAATATTTACATAGTCTCCTCTCTCTGTCTTCGGGAATTGGAAGCGCTATCAAAACTGGATGCGTATGATATAATAACCGAGAGTTTCCTATAGGCAAGCTGTCTGGTCGAGCTATGACGTCAAGAACGTGCTTTGACCAATGGTAAAGCAGTGCCAGTTCAAAATAGTTCCTCAAGAGTCAAAGAAATTAAACATCAAAGACACACCTTCTCATTATGCTTCCCCCCCGCCCCTCTGAAAAAATAAAAACATACTTTTTTAATAAATACTTAAAATAAAATATATACTTATCTATTTTTATATTTAAGAGTTATACAGCTAGAGAAAGATTAGCAATTCTTATTTCAGGTCTTTGGGACTAAGCGGAGCTCAAATTAATGTATTTATCCATGAATTTGTCGTCGTCTGTATGCACGATTGTAGTATAAGTTAGTTGGTAAGTAGTCTATTAATATAATACTGTGTTTATATAGTTAATGTTGTATAACATAACCTTATTATGTATATTTGATACATGATTAAAATACTCGCACAATTTTGTGTTTATTGCTTGAGAATTTAAATAGCTTCTAAATATACTGCATGTCTCACATAATTGCTCATCCTAAGACAGTACCCTTAACTACAGTGATAGGCAAATATACTTTTTTTTTAAATATAGACACAACTTTTCTACATGGGCTACGCTTATACACTCATCCACCGCACCAAAACAAAGTGTAAATATATTTTCTTTCCCCACTCTGCGTGGAAGTTGACTATCTTGCCGATGTTAAGTTCTTTGCAAGCACGCTCCGAGTGTTGACCGCGCGCTGTGACGCTCAACTCTGGTTAGATGGGTTTAGTTAGTCGCTACCGAGAGGTCGTGTCTCTCGTCTTGGCGCGAGAACTGTGAGCTGCCACTATCTCCGCGTTAAGACTGTTATCAATTTTGCGAGATATTCTTTATCTCACTTCCAATCATGATGTGTCAAAAATATTGGAAACATACGAGCGGCCTATTTGCTTTTTGACGTGTGCGTGAGATTATTTTCTTGGTGTAATGGTGGTGTTTTTTTTTCAACTTGAGTAAAGCAAAGTAAATAAAAAACGAGGAAGGCGTATTTGTAGTATCATTGAGTGGAAGATTTGAAAATAGGATAATACACGTATGAAAAAGATATCATGATTTGTTTTCACTTAAAACATAACATTATTATTTTAGTATTGAAGTGTTTTATTAAATTTGTGTAGCTCTTAACTTTTAACACTTTTTTTTTCGACGGAGGTATCTAGTTTTCTTTTAAAAAAAGTTAACTAAAGCTTTGTTTTGACTTTATTTTAATTTGTTTTATAAAGCTGTGTTTTTATGTTGTCAAGTAAGTGGATATGTGCATAAACTTACGACCAGTGGCTAACTTTTTAAAAGGATTCAACTGTGAAATGGTGAGTTTAAAAAAAATATCTAGATAAAATAATGGTGATGGCAAATTTAATTATCTTTATTTTTAGAAAACCAATTTTTTTTTTCACTGAGATGTGATAATAATTTCGCTTTTCTTGCTGTCCAAATAAATATTTAACAGTCAAATATCCAACTCTTTTCTAACAGAAACTTAATTATAAATTAGGCTCCACTACGATTTTAAAATCCATTCACAATTTGAAAGATATTTGAGAAATACTAATAGGGTGGATCAAAATATTTTTTAATATAGGTTTTTGTTTGAGTCAAGGAATTACTCGGTTTGAATACATCTAAAATTTATTAATTTTTGTTAGTTTACATTGTCTTTAAAAAATATATATAGATCTAGAGCGTGACGGCATTTTTTGGATCATTTCTATAGATAACTGGAATAATAGTTTTTGTCTTTTCGAAAACATTTTTAAAATTTTGTGAAATTATATTACAGACCTTACGTTTTTCTTCAATGTAAGCAAGAAAAAATTTAAAATGTTTTTATATTACTTTTTAAAAGTTCCCGATATCGTCAGTTGCAAGATTGAAAAATCTTACAGTATAATTTTATATTTACACATTGATGAAAGTGGTTGTAAGGATAGGATAGGCCTTTATAAAAAAAAACGACCGTGCACATAATCATCGTCGCAGTCTGTGGTGACACAGCTCAGGGGATATCAAGACGCCAGCCGGCGCCTACCGCAACACGGCGGGGGGGACTTTATATGCGTCGCGACAAGTTAATGTTGTCTGGCAGTGAACATTGATATAATTCAATATTAATAACTCCAAAATTGTAGCCACTGCACTGGTTTGTTTTCGCTTGGGAGAGCATAGGCTACAACCATCGCTGATGAGTGTTTTTGCAACTTTTATAGCAAAAAATATTTTTTGGCAATATAAATTAAATATTTCTCCAATATAAATATAATAGGGTAATTTTCTTCACATAGTAATCTCAACAGTTATTGAATATTTGCCAATAATCTCCTAGAATTTTATCAGAATGTTTTTTCTCTTAATTTAAAAAGTTTCTCATCTAATGTCGATATGCTCATGAGAGATATTCAACAACTGTTGATATCACCATGTGAAGAAAATTAAACTATGTTTGTATTGGAGCATTATTTGATTTATTTTGACTAAAGATAAGTGTTTGCTTTTTTAATATATATGAAAAAAAAAAAAATTGAAAGAAATATTTTAAATGAAAAATGTATCAAACGTTGTTCAATTTCTTTCTTACCCAATGAAGAATAAATAAAACTGCATTTCCAAGAGTTTTATGTTTTCTCAATTTAATTGGTCCAATTTTGAAAAGGCTTGTTTAAAAAAAAAAGGCTATATTTTCGTTATTGTAACTTGTTACTATTTAAATTCCAATTGATACTCTTCCTTTGGTCTGCAAAAAAAAAAAAAGTTCAATTGTTTTTACGATTGAATTTGTTTGCTCTTGAAGAACTAGTTTATTATTTTGTTTTTATCACGTCTTACTACCTGTTCGGGTATGTACTAATTATTCTATGTTAGTGATTGAATTAAGAAGAATTATACACACATATTTGCGTGGAGATAAAGTGGAAAACCATTTAGGCACTAAGCTCACCCGTCCGGGAAGGTTGTTTGTTAGCCACCACAGATCTCCTGATGAGTAATAAATCTGATATCATTGTACTGACACATAATTTTACTTGAACTGTCTGTCACCCATCAAAGTACTGAAAAAGATTTAACCGTGTTTTAATTCGTACATTCCTAGCTAACCGGTGATTTTATTTTAACTCTGCGGTTTGACTTTGAATTTTCCTCAGGCTTAGAGTGTATTGAGTTTTAATGTTGATGATCTTTTGACTTTTCACGCCGCGTCTTACTACAGTTCACTTTTCAAAGAGAAACCTTTTTTGGACAGCTAGAAAAGCTACTAGGCCTATATCTACTTTTATTTATTTATACCTAAAGTAATGTAATCTGAAGCCTTAACTTATGGTATAAAATATAAATAGGGCCTGGATACCTATAAAATACCACTAATTAATATAGTTTTGTAAAATAAATGTTTGTATTTTTTTAAAGTCATCATTATTAACTAGCAGAGTATAGTCCGAACGGGTAGTAAGACGCTGTGCTAAATAAATATTAATAAGCAGTGCCTCTTACTACACATACGGGTTATACGTTAGTAAATTTCTACGAGCGAGCGAGAAAGAGCTTTTAATTTTGTCGGGAGGGTTAATCTTAGATGTCACAATCGACATGATACCGACCGCTTTACTTCCACACCGAAGGAAGTTGTGCTACGGATTTTTATCACTGAATAAAAATCGGTTGACCTCGACTGGGTTTGAATCCATGAACATCCTCGGATCCTGAGGCAAGCACTTTACCCCAAGACCACCGAAGTTGACTATTTAAATTTACTTTCTTCCAATATCTTACTACAGCTACCAACCATTCTTCTTGGCAATCCACATTCAATATTGCACTAATAGTGTAGGACTGAGTAATGTAGAATTTTGATAAAACTGTACCCACATTTGCTTGAAGGCAGAGCAATAAACCATTTAGGAAAACATATGTTTGTGAGTTTAACTCGACTAGAAGGGTCTTACATTTTTTTCCGCGCTATCGCCAATGCTGATATGTCGTAATTGATTTTCTAAAAGAGTAATTGATAATATATAATTATTTAAATGGAACATCATAAGTTCATGAATGTAGAGCTAATATTTGAATTGGCATGAATTCTAGCCTCAGTTGAGTTCAGTCTAATAATTCACTGGTGAGTGGAACTGCTGCGAAAATGTTATTTTCCCTTCCTTTAATCAGATTTTGTTAATCCAAACGTAGCGTTCTCTCTGTTTGTAAAGCCCTCTCTTTTTTGAAGGGGCTTCACATCTCGTGTTATTTCGTTCCTAGCTCAACCCCAATTAGCGGCTAGCTCCTATTGTAGGTGAATTATTTCATTCGTTTGAAAGAAAATCCGTGGTGGGAGTAATCATTTGCCCAGGGTTCGGGGTGGAGAGGGTTGAAACAGGCAGGTGTGAGGTTGACTCATAATTAGCGAACTAGCTACATTGGAGATGGACGAAAAACTTTCATTCTATCCGGTAGCTGCGTTTTTTAAACCTTTACGTTGCGTTATTTTGTTTAGTATTGCCTTAGTACTATTTCGACATCTTAATAATTAGTAATTTAAAATCTTGATTCTTTTTGTATCCTTTTAATTGTATTTTTAATTTAAATAATTTAAGTTTATATAGTGTAAATTTGAAAACGTTTCACACAAGAGACCGAAGGATTGTGTCTATTTCTTCATTAAAAATACTTTTTAAGGCCTTTTTACATTACTTTTAAAAACTAACTTGTTCATTACAGGTATACTATTATTAACGGCTTTACCTCGGAGCTAGAGATGAAAAAGGTAGTTTTAGAGGAATTGTAGTTGCACTTGGAAGAATGGTAGGTAGAAAACAGTTTATAGCAAAACCCTTTCTGTAAACCCGGCCATGGTTCGAACCCCAGACCGCTCCTAAAACCAGACTAGATTAGACGTATTTTACCACGCACCCACTTCTGTAGGGCACTGTACTGCCCTTTGAAGTCAGGTCGATGTCACAATGTGGTATAAAACTTTACTCTCAAGTCTATACCCTGGTATACATTATACGACCATTTATATTCAGCTTCCTTGTAGGCGGTGTGAATACTAAGAAGCTATTCTGTCCTGGTTTATAATAACAGGGGTTTGAATAGTAGGCCTAATTAAAGTTTGAATTAGTTAGACCGGTTCCCGCCCCCTTCCCGCTCTCCACCCCTCGTTTAATAGGAGGCTGCACAGTCACTAATCATGCTAGTATAAAGTTTTACCCATCACCGCGTGACACTTGAGGATGACAAAGTCAAGTCTGCCTCACCCCTCACCCTTTGACACCTTGTCGCGGTAGGCATGGCTTCAGTTTCAACCTGTTTTTAAATAATCGTTATCCATTCTCCCTCCAGGCGCTTCTTGTCGGACCTCTATAGCATTAACCTGATAAATGATTATAAAGATTGAGTTTTACATTGACCCTGGCTGTAAAAATTGGCATCGTCTCTCAAAAGTGACACCTCCCTAACATCTGACTGGGCGTATGAACACATTAAATGTAGCTTTTGGAAATTTAATATGACGTTCGTATATCGCCGACAGTGGTGGCCGCACTAATAAAGGCATTATTATATTTTGTCACCGTTGATTGGGAGATCTGAATGCGGATCTTGACCGGATGTATTCTACTGGGGGTGATTTTCTCTAAATTGTTTCCCACTCTCCCACCACGCAAATGTGGGCACTTTTCCTTTGGACTCCACCTTCCCTGCTCCTACCTAATCAGCGTAAATATTTGGATATCCCGAAAGATGCGGAAAAAAAGGGTTGTTGTTGGTGTGAGCACGCCTTTTTTTTTTAGCATCATGGTTTACTACCCGTTCAAGCTAATAATTACGTCAATGTGTTAGGTACGAAGAAGGTTGAATTCAGAGAAATCGCACCTGAATTTTCAGAGAGGGAGGGTGGAAAACTACTAGGAAAAAACTATCTCAGTACACCCGACCAGGATTCGAAACCTAAACTCCCCGTCACCGGCAGTACAGTCTCTTTAGAGGGTGACGCCTTAGACTATTCAACCATCAAAGCTGGCTCACTCCTTAATCGTCACTTTGGATTTTGTAGTATGCTGTCCTGTCTGCAGGTATGATACTGTAATTTTCCCTTTAAATTTATTTTACTCAGCTCGTGTCCTTGGATTAGTGAGTGTAATTGACGGGTATGCTGAACGAACAACAAAGCACGTGGTCCTAAAAATATATGTAAAAACACATACTATATTAATTTTCAATTTATAAACTCAATCTCGAAGCACTTTAGCTGGAGTGGTATATCAACAAAGTTAAAAGAGGGATCGTCACTTTCATTACGACAAGGTCTCGTTATCCTGGTATCGTTTGGCTTTTGTTGACAATTTGGTGGGAGCTTTGTTGGGAGAGGTTAAGTTGATAAGGTGAAAAACATCTCTATCTCTCGATATAAAATTTGTTCTGATGTCATAGCGCGGGTGGTATAAGCTCTCCGGAACTTTTTACCCCCACTCCTCCTCTGTTTTTACTCCTGAAGTGTTCTTTTAAGAGTCCCTTTCACCCCGTAGACAACGTACCTTACATTACTTTACATAGGTGATACAGCTCGAACCAGGCGCCGCATAGAGATGCGGTTTTTCGTATTCGTTGGGGAAAAAAAGGGGGGATTTGAGACAAACGAAACTACTTTAACATGTTTTTAAAATAATTAAACATAATTGAAAAATAGTTATTTTTAAATGATAAAATTTCTTTTATACTAATTCATTTTTCACTGTTGTTATAAGGAGAGAAAAAGACCGTAATTTGATTTTTTTTCAATTGTTTCGAGCTTAGTCTTGTATTTAATATCCCGGTTAATCACTATTATTATTATTATTATTATTATTATTATTATTATTAGCGCCGCATATTACTACCCGTTCGGGTTTAACGCACTTACGCTAATGTGTAATGGTAGGGTGATTGTGAGATGAAATGGAGGTCCTACAGTTTAACATGGAATCCGAACCACGGCGGAGACCTGGCATTCCCCACATTCACAAGTTGTGACTAATACATTCCGGTTAATCGATCGTGAGAGGGTATCTTAAGGATGCCGTCTACTGTTCTGCGGAGACACGTTGCAGACGTCCAGAAATCCCTTTGTATTTTATTATTTTAAAATATAAGCTATGCTAAAATAAAGATTAAACGTATCAACATAACACAGTACTCGCTTGCGTAACCGTATGTCTTAAGGCGTCACTCTCGCATTAGACTACACTGCTGATGTGAAGTTGGCGGTTCGATCCTAGTCAATAGTACTGAGGGTGTTTTTTAACTAAATAGTTTCCCACACTCTATTCACGAAATTGCGAGTACACTTAATCTTTATTCAACCATCCTAATCTTTAACCCACTCACGTAATTAGTACATATAGTCCGAACGGGTAGTAAACTGGGGTGCTGAAAAATGTCATGGTTGCATGGGATTAAAAACCCAATATTTCAGGTTTTTATAAACAAAAAAATGAATTTTATTTCGTTTTCGACGACGTTTCACTAAAAAAATTTATGCTTTGGTGATTTAAGTAATAATTTGTTAGCAACATTAATCGAGCTTTCCTCAAATATGTAAAGTCACTTTTTGACATTATCCCTAGAGGACATTTAAAGATAATTACTGAGGTTTGTTTTAGTGCTGTAGAAGTTTAAGAACTGCAATTTCCGTAAGAAATACAGCCAAGTTTCCCCTTCAGGTAATCGATGCCCTTAAAATGCATTGTCTCGTCTCTTCATTTGTTTTGATGAGCTTTTGTCTTTTGGTTTTATGGCACGATTGTACGACTTCTACCCCGGTGAAGATGTTTACGATACAGGCTACGTGTAGTTTACGGTACTTGCACAGTTTGCGCCCTTGAATCTTTATTAGAGGGTCTTTGGTTCAATCCCGTTGGATTGCGCTAAGCGGGATTTTTTCCACGTGCTGGTTTTCCATCCTCTTTTGAGGAATTATATTATATTAATGATGTTGCCTACCTGTCATACTTTCATACGGCAAACTAAAACAGGATATCTCAAATCAATATAGAGCCATTTTATCTATTTTTAGTACCTCCCCCTACAACCCATTAAAGTTGTACGCGTTTTACGCTAGCGCATTAGAGATGAGGAAGGTTTAATTTAGAATAAGTGTACCCACATTTGTGTGGAAAGGGAATAACCCTCTAGGAAAAATCACCCTCCGCACACCCGACTGGAATTTTAGCTCTTGATCCCCCTATCAAAGTCAGTCTAGTATATTACGAAAGTCTTAGACCATTCGACTACCGAAGCAGGTATAGGGTGTTTTAAAAATGCAAGCATAAATAATAATGTTCGTGGCTATATTCTATTAGCTCACCCATTTATTACAATACTAGATATTAGGGAATAACTTGATAGTTAAGATGGTGGAGATATTTGATCGACAAAGATTGAAATATAGCCGACATTCGAAATGAAATGCCACTACCTATACAGCATTGTGTGGTCTCGGCCAAACTCGGTCACGCGAACTACCACACATTGCCTCACCCACCCTTTGAATCATTCATCGGCAGACACGACAAAAGATTTCATAGACCTATAATCATTCTAAAACGGAATAACTCAAATCCCCATGCACTTTTTTTTATTTAAAAAAAAAATGTGCAGACTATTAATACGGTTAGGGCGTTCCTCTTTGGTCTGTAGTTTTGTATCCACTTGTATTGCACCGACTCGACATGACTGACGAAAGTAACTTGGAGCATAAAATATTTATCAACCGTGATAAGCTTGGTGTTCACTCCGCGGCACGCTCACCACCAATAATTGATGAAGTCCTTGGTTCAATTCGTGTGGCCGCACGGAATCAACGTTTCCCCAGGGCTTAAGTTTATAATCAGTGGGCTCGGGAGTAATAAATCTTTAGTTTTGTGCGGAGATAGCCATCCATACGTTCATTTCTAAAAACTGTCATTTCTGGAGTTCCTTTACTTATCAATACGTTTGTGTGTTGTTGTTTTTTTAGCACTTGTCTTACTACCCGTTCTGTTTGGATGCAGATATACTAATTACACTATTGTGCTAGGGATGGGGAAGGTTGTTTTTGAGGAAGTTTATCAGAATTTGCGTGGAGGGAGAGAGTGGAAAATAATTTAAGGAAAACCACCCTCAATACATCTATCCGGGAGACCCCCCCCCCCCCCCCCCC
>CABFOV010003462.1:14055-31850 GCA_902141375.1 Timema poppense | reverse complement strand
CCCCACACACACACACACACACACACACATACACACACACACACACACAAATATACACACTCACGCAGTGATGAAACTAACTGAAAGCTGCTACAACTGTTGAATACATATTTTATTTTTATACTTACTCCAAGAGAGGTAGAAAAAAATTCCACGGTGAATATTTTAAACAGTTTAGCTGTGCGAGAAAATTGTTGCCTCGGGTGTGTTGTGTTTTTTGTATCAACAAAATATTTTATGCATGTTTTCATTGTACGTCTCCCAGGTTTTACGAGAAATAATTTCCCTCCCTCACCCAGTACCCTTTGTCCCCTCTCCCTTACCCCATCGCTTGCGGTAACTTTTGGTGTCGCATCACATATACTTGTGGATCAAAATTACCGTGTCACTTTCTGTTAGGTTGTGACTGTGAGCTTCGTGTTTCTTTCTTTTATTAAAAAAAGTATATATTTTCATTTTGTCTGGAGAATATAATTCTCTAGAACAAACTGCCGTGAAATTCTAAATTGATCAATTTAGGATAGAGCTTTATTTCCAAACCACACTAGGGTACTTTGTGTGGCAAAAAGAAACTCGACGTACGGTAACAGGTTATTTTTATTGGTCATGGAGATTAATCTAGATTCAAACCAATCATGTTAGTAAAAGAGAGGCCAACCACTCTTTGTTGTTATTTTTCTACTAAAGATTGTTGACTTTAACAAGTAATAATAAAATTAATTTTTCAAACTTCAAGTCAAACATCAATAAACATCTATTGTAGCTGTTAAATTGGTCGATGTTGGATCGGAATTGAGGATTTGAGTACGTAAAACCATATTAAAACATTGTGATCATTTCCCTCTTCCTCAGTTTTACATTAATGTATATACTTTCACCATTAGTAATGTATTATTATATGGGTTTAAAGACATGGCATAGGTACTGAGAGAGTCACAAATACTAATAAAATCTTAAATTCAACAATAAATTTAATAAAATCTAGAATGCATTACTGTTTGAGCTTGAGAAATAAAGACAAAAGATTAGGATGTACCATGGGGTGTTTGTATACTGGTAGGTTGACTTCAGTGGGTTTTGGATAAAGTACTCGAACACATGACCCGATGTTTGTGGGTTCAAACTTAGCTGGGGTCGACAGATATATCTTAGCGATAAAAAAATCCGCAAAGCTACTACCTTCGCAGGAAAAGTAAAGCCGTCGGTCCCATGTCGATTGGGACATTTAAAAGAACCCTGGAAGTGTGAAAATATCTTTCATGGCAAAATCGGTAAGCTCCTTGGTTCTCGCTCATCGAAATTATTGAGTTCTGATATAATCGGTTGATTCAGAAAGTGCACGTTAAATACCTCAAATATAGAGACGGGTATAGGTTTTTTTTCTATAGCAATATCGAAACATGTCTCATACCAAAAATACAAAACTACTCTTCTACATGTATCTGTGTGGCTTTCAACTCTCCTTTAACGCAATTACGGATGCCCTTTCTTTAAATTCTACCTTCCTCACTCTTTTCTTATTCGTGTAAATATATGCATAACCCGGAGTAATAAAACGCAGAGCCGGGCTGGGGGAAGACATGTCAAAGCTCGTACAGGCTCTTTAAAAACACTGTTCTATCCCAATTTAATCAGAGGTACCGTGTTCACCTTGAGACTCGAGATGTTTTGGATGACGCCAAATTGCGCGTGACGCCCCAGTCTTCTTCTGTGCGCTCTCTCCTACAAATCCCAGGAGTGTTCACGGTACGATGCCTCATGTGAGTGTATCTTGACTACTGTTTGGTTTTACCTATCCTGGGGCCGTGCGAGTTGGTTCCGGTACCGTTAACTCTGAAGTTGCCCTTGCGACTGTCGTCCCTTCTTGCGCCACGCTGGTCTGGCGCGAGTCTGGACTAATACGGCCCCTACACTGACAGTATGGATCAGTATTGACGAGGCCGTACACGGGCAGTCTTAGCGTAGTTATGTAATCAGTCTCAGCTCCTGCATGCAGCGTGCAACCACATGGATGATAAGAAAAAGACCTGTGAAGTCCATGTTAGCTACTGAGACTGAAGAAAATATTGACGAGTGCTTGCACACGGTCAGTACTACTGTCAGTCTCTCGCACCACTTGCAAGACTGATGGACTGAGACTGACGTGATCAGAAAATTCGGATCACATCATCAGTATTTTCTTAAGTCCGTCCATCAGTCAATCAGTACTGCCCCTACACGATCAGTCAGATTGTCAGTATTAATTATTACTTCATTAATACTGACAGCCTAACTGATCGTGTAGGGACCCTATTATATTCCATTCACGGTAGAAATTACTCTCTGAAAGGTCTTTTTTCTTACTAATATCATACTATATAGTAGATTTATGGTAGGGAAAAAGGCCTTTCAGAAGTAAATTCCTACGGTGAATGGAATATAGGTAGGCATTTAGGGTTCTGCCAGACTGAGCGACTGCGTGGCAAAACTGGCAGGCGCGTGATTAGCAGATAGCTTTCAATACCTCTTGATGGGGAGGCAAAGGTTCGAATCTTGGCTCAGTGAAATTAGGGTGGTTTCTGACGAGTGATTGATCGTTGTGGATTTCCCATTCTCTCTCCATGCTAATGATATTCTTATTTGTAAAGGCCAACTTTGATTATAATATTGAAGTATTAAAATATCCACTATATACTGTTTATGGTCTTACCATTTAAATTAGGCCATTAGTAGCAAGTGTGATAAGCCTATCGATGATAATAAAAAAGTCAAAATGAGAAGTTTCTCCTAGCACGCAATAGACCAACATACAATAATATTGCCCAGCGCCTGGAAACTAGACTGTTCCGTCTCGAGCGCACGCGCTTGAATTATAGAACCAGTTCCATCTTCTAAGCGCGTCGCTCGGGTCACTCTCTCCAGTCTGGCCACCTCTCATTACAACCTATGTGTGATTTTTTATATTTTAGTCCACTCGCTTGCCCACCCAGTCTGGTCATACTCTTAGGCAAACATATGGATCTAGTGCAACGTGACCATTTTCGGGGATAGTTAGTCCCAAATCACAGATTAGAGTAATTATCATGGTACATATTAAATACACCCTATTGTCGTACTATTGCACACTGTTAATAAATTAGGACCCACTATGGTGGCCGCAGAGTCTAATATTTCCCTCTCACAATAGACCGACCTCCCGAAAATGAGGAAATTGGGATTCAAATCCCATTAGAGTGTACCGAGTGTGGTTTTCCTTAAAAAAAAATCCCCCCACCCCCATATATAAATGTGGATACAGTTATTCTAAATTCAACCTTCCCTATCTCTAACACATAAGCGTGATTAGTACATAGGTGTATAACCTAAACGGGTAGTAAAATGCAGCGCTAAAAAAAAAGTTGGGTGTATAAAATTTAGTGATATAAATAAAATGAAAGTGGTAGGAAATGGTATACAAAAGCAGTGAACTGGCTTTTGGTCACCTAAAGCCAAAAGTTAAGGCGATTGGCCCTTTTCATTTGTCATGGAAATGCAGAGCCATGGGAACAAACGGTTATCGTCTAGAATTTTTATTGTTTTGCCATTTTCTTTTCGGAAGTGGTTTGTCAAGAACAGAAGCATGTTGATTAAGTTATACTTTTCATACACACACCTCTTCTATATATTAAACAATGATCAAATATCGATAAAACTGACATTTTTCAATAGAAAACTGCCGGCTTCATAACAAAAAATAAGAATATGTAACAATTAATAAACATTGATACATTATTTTAGAAGGGCTGTTGAAAATATTAACAAAAAATTTCACTTGTTCTCGAGAAAACTGATATTTCCAAACGTATGCTTTTTCCGCAATACCTGTCCGGTAGTTAGTGTCATCTACAGTTTCAGTGATCCATCTGTTTTTGTTGGCTCGGAAGGATACTTTGGTCGGTTGTGAAGCCACGCCACGCCTTTCACCCTCCCGCCCACCATCCCGCAAAATAGGTTTTAGATTTGCACTTGACAGGACCAAGGGCCTTAAAGTAAAAAAAAACTCTCGTTATGAATATGTGAAGTTTGACCGTTATTACATTTGGGCTTTTTAGCAACCGACTTGATTAAAACAATTATATCCTACCCATGTAGTATACATTTCAAATTGCAATAATTCATTTAACAAATTGGGGACCTAATCAATCCGTGACATCAGACTTTATTCGAGAACGGTCCCCGAAAATCTGGGATGAATGGTTTATCTTATCAAGAGGCATTGGGATTTCGACCACATCAAGAGGTTTCTAAATAGAGGGGAAAATAATTCTCATTGTTTGAGGGTTTTTTTAAAGTCTACAGCCATGCCACTATTTGGTTTCGCTCTCTCTCCGTCTTTGACAACCTCTTTCTCACAGTCTGTTCAAAAAGTTATTCAAATTAACGTGTGAATAACAGAAGTTTACTATTCGTCCGAGTTGTAATAATTATTTACACTACTGGGTTATAAAGATGCACTAGAAGGTACAGTTTTAAAGTAAATTTCCTCATTTGCTCTAAGGGGAAATGAGAAACCAATTAAGAAAAATATATCACACCCAGCTGAGATTCTAACCCTAACCTTCCCACCACTGACAATACAGTATATTATAGTGAAAGTGACACTTTAGAACAGGGATGGGGAACCTGCGGCCTTTTGAGGTTTCAGTGTAAACTTTTCCCATATTTGGTAAATTATAAATATAGTCATCGTTTATAAATTAAGTTAAACATTTCCAAACGGTGTGTATTTTGATTAATTAAAATTAAAAAATCGTTATTCTTAAATAATGTTAAAAAATAAACCACCCTTATCGATTGACCTAACTATAGTTTGGTTGACGTACTATAATATTTCGGTAAATGTGACTGTACATGAAGTGTACGGCCTCATGAGGAGTTCATAAAAATTGACTTGTGGTCTTAAAATGTCTAGAGGTTTCCCACTTCTGCCTTAGACCATGCGATCACCGATATGGAACTTATTAGAGTGATGCATATACATTGCTTACTAGTGTAATTTTTGTTGTGTAAGTGGTAAAAAAAACCTTTATTCTAGATCTAATGAAATTATGAAAATGTTTCGTCCTACAGTGGCCAAGAACTTTGGGAATATCTTTGTGTGTATTTTTAAGGAGGGTAGCAGAATATTGCTATGTCTTATTAACGAGAATATTCAAACTTTTAAAGGTACGTTTCATTGGCGGGCTACTTATTTTCTTACTGAAACAAACTTTGGTAATCGTGAGTCGAGAGGTTGGAAATTGCTGATACACGCACGGGATTGGGTCGATAGTTGAAACGACCTCAACACGTTGGCAAGAAACAATGAACGAAACCATCTATTTGGACATGGATGGAGGAGTGGGGGGTTTAAACTTCGACGTTAACGTATGACACACGAAGTCTGAAAAACTACACACAAAAAAATTGTAGAAGTGGGTTAGGAAGGGCCTCTTTTGTGTGCGTGTTTCTCTCATGTATATAGTGAACGCGTACAGTAGCCCCATGGCTTCTTTGGTGCTGACTGACAGCTCACAGCTGACTTCTGACAGTCAAAATGACAGCTGCTAAACACATGTTTTTGCAGATCACCTGGTTCGGCGTAAAGATACGTAATTTGATCTGGTAACTTTTTAAAGCTGTTAGCTGTGAGGTGTGAGCTGTCAAGTCAGCACTAAAGAAGCCATGGGGCTACTGTAATAAGTATTTCTATAGCTCGGAGCTTGGAGCATGAGAGAGGACTACTATGACCCTTAAAACTGGGGGTATGAATCCAGCTTTTCCCCTTTTCTACAGACATCAAAGACGGCTCTGGAAGCTTATATTTGACTACTATAGTACTTGTATATTCGCTTCTTGCTACCTTTCTCATGGCTAAAGGAAAAAAAACTGCTCAGGTTCAAAAGGAAATTTAAAATATTGTAATTTATGCTAAAATACTAACTATTGTGGGTTATATACTGTTCTCTGTAGTCACCATATCTTTGAAAACATTAACTATAGTAAGAACGTGGTACCTCTGACAAGACGTGTATTAATCACAACTTGTGAATGTCTGGAATGCCAGGCCTCCACCGTGGTTCGGATGCCACATTAAACTGTAGGTCCTCCATTTCATCTCACAATCACCCTACTCATTACACATTAGCGTAAGTGCGTATAACCCGAACGGGTAGTAAGACGCGGTGCTAATAATAATAATAAGAAGAAGAAGAACGTGGTACGGTACCCAACAGTTCACTCACTACATAGGGTTACAAGATTATACAGCAATCAGATAATCTGCAGCTGTCACTTTTGACAGAATCTATAATTGCTTATACTAAAATAATAATATATTTTTAAATGTGAACTGTGAAAAAATGTGTTTGTATTTTCTAAACTTAACTTCTAAATTCAATACTCCTATTTATAGAAAAAAAAAAGTATATTGTCGCCTTTTGCAATTATTAAATTCCATCATTTTTAGAATTTTACCTTTAACACAAGCGCTACTAACGACCTAATCTGAGGGGTTATCAATAAAGAGGAAATGCATCAGTATTCGTCTGGATAAAGAATGGAAAAGCACCATTAGAATACCTAGCTGGGATTGTTTTTTTAAATAATATTCTTAGCACCACGTCTTACTAGCCGTAGAAGCTATACGCCAATATACTAATTACACTAATGGGTTAGGGATGAGTGAGGTTGAATTTATAGGAAGTTTACCCGCATTTACGTGGAATAAGAGCTATAAACTAATATTGAAAAAACTCTCTCATTTCACCTGACCGGGATTTACTCCCCAATCTCCTTGTCTAGTCTATTGCGATAGTGATGCCTTAGACCATGCCAGCACCAAAGCGTGTTAGCTGGGATTCGAATGGCGCCTTTCCTCCTCACTCCTCAGCCTTACGCTTTGGACTAAGTGGTCAAGTACCATTGAGACTGTAGATAGCCATGCAATCATGTTCTTACTATTAGATGACGTAACTCGCATCTGTGGGCAAGATGGATAAGCCATCTACACCTGATATCATCGCTTAGGTAACTGCGGGTCTTATGGAATAAAGCTTTATCGTCGCTCTCTCTCAGTTAACTGTTGCCAAATCTCCTCGCTCTCAGCTATGTCTGAATGTGGTGTGCTGGGGTAAGAAGGAGCTACTGGCAACCTCGACTAATCAGCGTTGTAAAACTTGTCCTTTATTTTAGGGGAAATTGCCCACACAAAAATGAGAGAATGACAACGCTGTAACCCAATAATAACCATGAAGTTCCCTCAGCGATGATATCCAGTGTACACTATCTGGTCTGGTTTCCCGGTGACGCTAAGATTGGGTTTGGAATCCTGGTTGGGTGTACAAAGTTTTTTTTCCCTACATGGCTCCTCACTCTTCCTCCATGCAAATGCGGGTATATTCCCTCTACATTTTATTTCCCTCATCCTTGTATACTAATGTAATTAAATGCATATCGCCCGGATTAATAGTTAGACATGGTGTACAGGAAGTAAAAAATAAGCCGTGGATGATCGCTACCCGAGTAGCGCAAATAGACATGACAGGTTATCAATTGACACGTTCATTTGTATACCAGCTGACGTGCACTTCTAACTTCAGGGATTGTGCAGTTTCAGCAACCTGTCGCCATAGCGGTGTCCCATTTCAGTAGGGGGTATGCTGGGTACAGTGCGTGCCTTTAAAAAAAATGCACACGAACAGAAAATAAACCGTGGAAACAAAGCGAATCTATAATTCACTCGCCCTATTGGCTTGCGTCGGGCCAAACTACGTTTTACTATTTATATCTCCCATTTGAGTGACCTAATGGTTTAATGCGTCACTCTCGTGTTAGACTGGCCTGTGGATGGTGGGTATATCAGGGTTCGAATCCCAGTCGGGTCCACTGAGGGTGGTTTTCTCCTAAATGGTTTCCCACTTTCCTTCCACGCAAATGCGGGTAAATGCTCTCTTAAATGCTTCCTTCCTCATCCCTAGCTCTTAAGAGTAGTTGTAATATATGGATAAAAAAAAACGACATGTCCTGTGGCCGCAGAGTTGAATTGTTCAACATGTAGCAAGCACAAGGTTGATCGGCATTCTATGGCATTTACTATATTACGATAGTTTTTTAAATATAATTTTGGCTTTATCAGCTTAATATAAGAAGTAAGGATAAGGAAGGCGGCTTAGCTTAAAAGTTATGCTCCCGCATTAACATACATATGGGAGGATAAAAACAAAGTGATAAATCACATGTGCAAAATCAACTCAAATACACCTGTATGAGAATTGAAGATCGACATCTCTGTATCCCGACACTCCTATATGTTACGATCCTGACACCTTATGCACGCGTGATCAGCGATGCGAATATCAAGGTAGTCATCAGTCAGCCTGGGAGAAGGCAAAATAAAGCAAATGCAAATGTGATTAGTTTTTCGATCGGGGTTTTTAGATTTTTAAATCACATTTCTGGACAAACTACAAACTAACTCAATCTAAGACCGCCACTTTGGCACATTCTTAAGACACTGCACTTTGCATTTTTTTTTTTAATTCAGGCTTCGATATGCACTGCTAGGACAAGTTAGAAACCAGTGCGCCATTCCTCTGAATGCTACTGTTCGAAATAAAACGTGGCGTAACATTCTACAGAAGCCAGGTAGAAAGTAGGGCGAGGTGCACACTAGTTGTTGCTAAAGACAATATAGAGTAGTTGACGTATTACGTTTCAAGCTATCAGACAGAGTAACAGAGTAATACCCACTTCCGTGGCCGAATGGTCTAAGGCTGGGGTCTCTAAACTACGGCCCATGGAATGGGTTTATCCATCCCACACAAACGCTTTAACAATAATTTTAAAATAATCATTGTTAAAAGTAATAAGGAGCTATTTGATATTGAAAAGATAAGGAAATAAACCTAAAGTTACATTTAAAATTGCCAACTTTTCACAATTGGTTTTCTTTATAATTTTCTCAGGTGACCTGGTGGTCTAGGGGTTGTTCTGTGTTGAGGGTCCGGGGTTAAATCCTTGGACTCGGTACAGATTTATCTGATCGCCAAACCCTTCCTTCACCTTTGACAAGGCGTGTATTAATCACAACTTGTGAATGTGTTGAATGCCAGGCCTCCACCGTGGTTCGGATCCCACGTTAAACTGTAGGTCCTACAGTTCAGCTCACAATCGCCATATCATTACACATTAGCGTAAGTGCTTATAACCGAACGGGTGGTAAGACGCGGTGATAATAATGATGAAAATAATAATCATTTATAATTTTCTCGGTTCATATAATATGTATTTTAGTTTGATTAATTAAACCTATTTCATTTAAAAACCATCATGAACTTAAAATTCCAATTTATTAGATCTATAGAATGTTTTGTTATACAATCTCACATATCAACTTTCAAAAATTTCCTATTTTTATATAGTTTTTTTGTTTCACGTATGTACTTTTGATAGCCTCAATGGTCTTATTATCAGTTTCTAATTTATTTTTTGACTAATTTATACAAAATAAATTAATATTTTGTCATAATACATCAACTAATTTAACCTTTTATCAATTAATCCTTTGAGGTAAAGTTGTTTGCTAAATATCCAGTTACTTCCATGGTGCTCCTGTCTGTAGTAATAAAAATGCACACATACATACATACATGCACACAGACATACATGCACACATTCATACATGCACACATACATAAATGCATACATACATGCACACATACATGCACACATACATACATGCACACATACATACATGCACACATACATACATGCACACATACATACATGCATACATACATGCACACATACATACATACATACATACATACATACATACACCCACATACATATATACATACATGCATGCACACATACATGCATGCACACATACATACATGCATACATACATACATGCATACATACATACATACATGCATACATACATACATGCACACATACATACATACATACATACATACATACATACATGCACACATATATACATACATACATACATACATACATACATACATACCACAATATGAGGCTGTTTTTGAAACTAGCCCCGTTTCATAAAGTGTCTTTTGAGTGGAGTGGCTAAGGAACGTTTACTTGTACAGTATTTGGGGAGGGTTTATTATGTTGGATGTACAGCTTACATCTATTTATGGTTAGTTATAGTTATAAGTTTTGTGTGTGTGTGTATATATATATATATATATATATATATAGTCAACAACCCGGAGGTTGGTTTGATTTGATTTAAATTAATCCAGTACTGGGCGTGCACTCAGCCCTTCGATCGGTCTTTGATGCTTGCCTGAACCATTTAATAAAAATCCCATGTAGACTCTACAAGGTAAGTTCTGGTAGTGCGGTGGATCTTCGTTGCCTTTCATGCTAAGTTTCTTTGAGTTCGCATGAAAGGACCTACAAATTTTGCAGGAAAAAATAAAGTTTGGTGTGTGATTCTTGAACTTATTTATAACACATGAGAAAAGTAAAACGAAATCAAATAATTTAGTGAAATTGACTGATTGACCTTTTAAATGTGAATAGTGGTTAATTTTGTTAATTTAAAATATGAATTGGTGGTAACAACATTTTTTTAAAAAAGTTCCGCGTTCTAAATAAAAAAAGATAATTTCCTCTTCCAAAGAACGTTGCTATAGGATAAGTTTGAGCCGGCTATTGTCACGGTCATATTGGGACCAAAGATACAAAAGACTAAACACCATGCTTATCCAAACTAAAATAATTATATCATAAACGTTATGTATTTGGTTAGATTTGTTAATACAAGTTTTATCTATAATTTTGTTAATTTGTTGCACCATACCACTTAAATAAGAGTTAATTTTGTTCATATTTTTAACCAAAAACCAATATTTTCTATCGACTGTTTACACCGAAATCCAATATTTTATTTAACGAAATTCAATCACTTAATTTACTACATATCAGAATCTCAAATATTTTACTTTAATTTCTTTCATAGCTATTTATTAATGTTATATTATTTTTAATAAATAGTTTTCAGAAACGTGTGATATTTAATAGCTCCAAAAATACCATCAAGTTCAGTATGAACAGTTCGAGAAAACATTTGTGAAACACACAAACAATTATTAAGTTATTTCCCAAATAGGATTCGAGTTTAGACACTTAAAGTTCATGTCCCTTTTTTTTTTCTTACGAACTCTCTATAGTCGTTTTATATTTTCCTTGTGTATATGTTAATCAAAAGTGTTATAGCCTTGATAAGTTTCCTCTTCTTGTTTGTTACTAGTCAAGGACCAATCGTAATGATTGATATGTATTTCATGGGCATTTATGTTAATGTTTAAGGCACAGTCCCTTTAAAAGGTTCATTAGATTAGTTTTTGCCAAACTGTGGCTGCGGGAACCTTGCGGTAAATACCAGTGAAGTTAGTTTGTTTGAGAGTATTAACGTGTTTTCGGGACTCCCATTACTTGCATACTGCGTACTAGCCGCAGACAACTTCAGAGCTTTCAGATTACACGAGGTCGTTTGAGTATACCGCCTTAAAGCCCCCCCACAACATAATCTAACTGTTCTTCATGAACTCATTTAATTGTTAAATGCATTTAAATTGGTTTGAAAATGACACCTGGTCACGGGAATTGAATCGGGGACCTTTGGCCAATAGCACCAATGTTCTAACACTGAGCCCTTCAGGATTGGTCCCGTACTCGCGGTCATTCTTCACTTATATTTTAAGGCAGGGTCTGTGATGGACGTGTGGAAATCGTCAGCTACATATGAGCGGTCAATTAATATCGCGAGTTATAAGATATGCTTGCGAATCAGAATTACCGTGTTACTTTCTATTATTATTATTATTATTATTATTATTATCATTATCACTTAGTCTTACTAGCCGTTCGGATTATACACACTTACGCTAATGTGTAATGGTAGGGTGATTGTGAGATAAATTGAAGGCCCTACAGTTTAACGAGGGATCCGAACCACGGTGGAGGCCTGGCATTCCACACATTAATAAATGGTGATTGATACAAGTCTTGTCAGAGGTGAAGGAAGGGTTTGGCAATCAGATAAATCTGTGCCGGGACCAAGGATTGAACCCCAAACCCTCAACACAAAAGTCCGACACCTTACCCCTAGACCACCAAGTCACCCCTCTTCTTTTATTAAAATATAGAAATGGATATGGAAATGCTCGTATTTACAATGATTTGCGGCTCGTATGTTGATACACATTTTAATTTGGATTTTCACTTTCACGCAAACCCTCGGAGAGATAAAGTATTGTGATTGGCAAAAAAATCTTTTTATATTTTGTTAGATGTAGTAGATGCGTTATGACCGACCCCCTTTATCCGAAAAAAGTTGTTTTTGCAATACCGTTTGTCTGTTAATGAGACTAAAGCCGAAAACATATTACCAACCAGGCTGAAACTTGGTAGACTAGATAGGTTTTTCATAAAATTGACCAGAAGGATTTTGGGAATTATCTATCAACCACTAAATAATAATATTTAGCACCGCGTCTTACTACCCGTTCGGGTTATACGCTATTAACCACTATTATTAAGGGCCAAAAAAGAAAATGTTAATTTTCTCGAAACCAGATCAAAATTGATCAAAATTATATATATATATATGCGCAACATTACGAATAAAATGGTGCATCTCCTTTTCCCATGAGAATGCCATTGAGGGTACCTACCTACAATATTGGAAATTTTCAATTTTGACCATATCTCGCTATCTAATTGAGACAAATTAACTTTTCACTTCTAAGTTTTATGACTCGTATAAATAAACAACTTTTATTTAAAACATTTATTAAAATTCAACGTTTTCCAAGTTATGGGCAAGTAATTTTTTTAAATAAGGGCTATCTTATAACGTTTAAGTATAGTGTATAATATTATTATTATTCATTTGAGGTATTTAACGTGCACTTTCTGAACCTGCTGATTATATCAGCACACGATAATTTCTCTGAGAAAGAGCGAAAGGCCTTACCAATTTTGCCGGGAAAGGTATTTTCACGTATTTTCCAGGGTTCTTTTACATACCACAATCAACATGGGACCGACGGATTTACTTCCCTTCCGAAGGGAGTTGTGCTACGGATTTTTTTTATCGCTCAAGGAAAAGTCATTGACCCTGGCTGGGTTTCAACCCACGAACGCCGGGTCCTGAGGCGAGCACTTTACCCTAAGATCACAGAGGTCGACTATAATGTTAATAAAGGAGCGAGAAAGTCCGCGGTGAAGCGTGTGATTTTTTTTTTCTCCCCACCACTCCATCCTCTCTCCAATCTCCCTCCAATCCAACTCTCCCTTTCATCGAGAGACAGGTTATGTTATTTGCAAGAAGATGATGCACTTTATATGTGAAGTGGGTCAGCCACGAATCCTCATCTTCATGTATGATAATTCATCTTTATAAAGTGTTGAGGTTTTAAGTGAGGTCTGTTGTGTTTTTATTTTCTCTATTGCTCTTCTCTTCGTGTTTTTATGGTCCCATGTACAGTTCGCACCATTGCGCGTTCATAAAAGATTGGGTCCATGGCCGAAAGATTAAAAAGAGTCGACGTTTGCGTTAAGGTGGGATTATAAGGAACGCGAGTTAAGGACAGTATTTTTGGCAGCTTTTATACCAAAACTTTTTTTTTTGTCAAAAGAAATCAAATAATGCTTTAGTAGAAACATTGAGTATAATTTTCTTCACATGGTGATGTCAAAAGTTATTTAATGTCTGTCAAGAGTGTCCTGGAATTGAATGACATCCTTTTCTCTTAATTTATACGACACCTTAGCTCATTTGGTAGTGTGTCGGTTTGCTGAGCTAAGGTTCCCAGGTTCGAGTCCTAGTATAACTGAAAAATGTGTTATTGGTTAAATGTGGGGTTTCTCTTTCACAGTGGTAAATTAACGGCCAGGGGCAGGTTGCTGTGTCTGTTGTATATTTAAGTTATTTTATAACTTTTGTGCTGCTGACATAATCAATAGTTTCAGAACGTGCACGTTAAATACTTCAAATAAATGGAGGAAAATTGAAATGTCTTTCCATTTAAAAAGTTTCTCATCTGCTGCCGCTGTGCTCATGACAGATATTCAACAACTGTTGATATCAACATGTGAAGAAAATTAAACTATATTGGATATTACTGTATTCTTTACTCTTAGATAGTTCTACATGGAAGGCAATTATTTCAACCAATCATGAGGTAGTTTCAGCTAATTTTAGCAATAGACTACACGTATTTGTTTTTTACTTGATCTCACATAATTATAATATTGTTTATTTATTCTAATTAATTTAAATAATAGGTAATTTACATGTCTATTTTTAATTAAAACGTTTTAATATTCGAATTAAAGGGATGACTCTTTAATAGCCTAACTCTTATTCGTTAGAGAGAACTTATAGTTGCATTTGTGATTAGCTAGACTTAACAGGTTTAGTTTGAATAGGAGAGTTTGAAATAACGTTAGAACGTGTTTATCGCACACGAAAACTTAATTACTAATGAACTGGACTCAACACCTAATATTCTTTCGTTGTTTTACGTCTGCTTTCGCACTTTGTTATTGTCAATCTAAATTTCATTTAATAAGCTTTCATCAGGCCAGCCTTATTTCCAAAAATTGTTATACTTTCCGCATCAAATAACTAACTTTTTGTTTTAGCACTACGTCTTACTACCCGTTCGTGTTATACGCTTATGTACTAATTACGCAAATGGTTTTATATATTAGGAACACTACATTTATAAGTGTACCCACATTTGCGTGGAAGAAGAGTGGAAAACAGATTTTAGAAAAACCACCCTCAGCACACCCGACCAAGATTTGAACTTCAGTATCCCCGTCATCGGCAGTCTAATCTACTGAGAGAGCAGCGCGTTAGACCACGCGGCCACCGAAGTGGGTAGTAACTAATAAGAATATTTGGGAGGGGGGTAATAAGCCCACCTGGACCTGCTCCCGGTGGTACAATGTACTAAGGCGTCACTATCGCAGTTGACTGGGTGGCCGATGACAGGGAGATGTTTGAATTCTAGTCGTGTGTACTGAGGGTGGTTTTCCTAAATGGTTTACCACCCTCCCTCCATCCAAATCCGTGTACACTTCCTCTAAACTTAACATTCCTCATTCTTAGTAGTTTAATGTAATTTGTACATAAATAACCTGAAAGAGTAGTAAGACGTGGAGATAAATTTTAAAAACATGTAAGCTAGTATTTCACGAACATTTCTTTTGAATTAACGTTTTATCTTTAACTTGAGATTTGCAACATTTGAAGCCTCTTTGGTATTTTTTGTTTCTTGTTTTACATTTCCTCTTCATTTTTATTTTACTCCCCAAGCGGATGTCTGAAAAGGCACAGACCAGTTCATGGTTTGTCGAACCTAAGCGCATCGTACCATTTCTATGTGACAGAAAAGTTTTTTATTTTATTTTATTTCACAGATGAACATGTCTCTCGTCATTTATGCGAAACAACCATGACCCATATTTAGCGGTTGAGATCTCATGCGGAATAGGTTTTTTTTTTACCCTCTACCCCCTCGTTAACTGCTTTTTTCATGGGAATATTTATGTCTTAGTTTGAGTTTTGTCTTTATTGTGTGTACCTCTATATATTTACAGATGCCTTATTTTTCTTCCTATTCAAAAGATACGATGGTTATTATTTGATGTTGACAGTCAAAAGAGTAGAACGTAGAACATGCATCTTGAAGAATTACTGTTGAAAATACTCTATCGTCGCAATTCAGAGTATATATATTTATATATGTTATTTTTATTTTATTTTTGAAGCGGGCTTTTAATTTAACGATACGAGTTCAACCCGCATAAGACTAGAAGACATTTCACATTCACGTCATCCGGTTTTTTTTTTTTATGACTGGGGCATTACTATTGTTTATTACTTGTAAACCTGTGCTGTAAAATGTCGCGCGCTCGTATGTATGCGTGTGTGTATGTGTATATGTGTGTGTGCGCGAGCGCGCGCGACCGTCCACATGTTTGTAGTGAGTCCCTCTGTTGAACATGAATGGATGATACCGGATGGACAAATGAATGAATTAATGAATGAAAGGATGGACGGATGGATGTAGCGGCCGGCTAGGGGTCAAGCGGGCTACCAATATTATATGCCTTACGGGCCGCGTCCATGCGGGGGATACGAGGTTTTAACCTCTCCGAGGGAATTTATTAGCGAGTTGTTTTACCGAACCGGTGTTTCACGACATGAAACGGCTAGGACGACTGTAATAAACAAATGGTAAAATGTTATCCATTCTTTTCTCTCTCTCTTTTTTAGAATAGGAGATCCGTTTAAGTTTTATCAGAAGATAAAGTCGTTGATTTAGATTAGGCGGTAACGTATCGCGAAATGCGGGAAACGGGTGGTAAAATGGACGATACTGGTTTTAAATGTGTCACCAGGAGTGAATTCATGGGAGAATAAAGTCGATGGAAGCGATTGTCCTCCCCTCAACCATAAAAGGACACGATTAAACAAAAGGGTAGTTTTTCTATTGATTAGATAAAAAATTGTTATGGTTCATCCTTTTTTAGTCGATGAAATCCTGTTTGGGAGTGAGATTTATAAAGTTAGCACCCGCTTTGGCAGTCGCCTGACTTAAGGCGTCATTCTCGCAATAGACTGGACTACCGATGACATGAATATCAGGGTTCGAATCCTGTTTGGGAGTACTGGGGGTGGTTTTTTCCTCAATGTTTACCCACTCTTTTACCACACAAATTCGGGTACACGCCCTCCTAATTCAAACTTCCTCATCCTTAACACACTTAACGTAATTAGTAAATATACTCGCGAGCATGTTTCGACCCAGATATGTTTCGCATGGCCGACACTTGGAGATAAAAAGTTTCACATGTCTTAAAAATAATTATAAGATCCACCGACAAAGAAAAAAAGGCGTAGGTAGAAACACTCAGTTTTTAGTATTCATATATATATATATATATATTTTAGATTTTTAATTTAAAATATAACTTTCCAAAATAAACATGTTTCTAAAGTTATAAATTATAACGAAGGAAAAATAACAGGTTTAAAGATGCAATATCGTTCATCAACTTTCTCATTTCCAGTTACAAAATAAAAAATAAAGTGGTTAAACCATGTCAAATTAAACTTTACGAAGCTGCTAGATTATGTTAGTTTCTCCAACAATAATTTTTAATGATAAAAATTGGTTGAAGTCTGTATATGTGCATAGTCGGAGAACTATATAAATATGCATATAGCAACGCTTCGTGGATCATTCAGAACCAACCTTTTATTTAGTTTCAATGAGAAAACCCGTAAAGTTCATGTGTCTGGAACCAATTTTACTTAAATTCTTTTGGCACTTGTCAATATTTAGAAACTAAGTAATAAATAGGATGCATTAATTACACCATACGTTGATTACGTTATACCTCTCTTTAAAACTCTCTAACGCACATCATGCGACTAACACTTCTTCGAACGATGACAATTCAAACGCTTCAGATAATCTGAGTTGCGTGTGAAGTTATTACATAATTACATGTGTCACATAATCTCTAACTAGAAAAGTGTGGAGTAGCAATACTTTATCAACAGGTAAATGCTTAATTGTCGTTACATAAGGATGTTTTGTATTATTTTTACTATTAACTACGTTTTACTCGTATAGATTATGTGAATAACATTATGATTTAAATCATTTGATTAAAAAAACATAAATTATTTGTTTTAGCCTTTTCGACAAATATATAGGCCTATATATATATAT